>JAKELG010000089.1:0-169992 GCA_021527035.1 Lactarius vividus | reverse complement strand
CAGTTCCTAGTCAAGTGGAAGGGCTTTCCCATGAGTGACAGCTCCTGGGAACCAGCTGACCACGTCAAACATGCACCAGATGTAATCACCGACTTCTATCGCCGCAACCCAACGGCCGATGGAGCAGGGAGAAAGCTATAAAGAAGGCGGGGAGTAACAGACGATTTCCGTATCCCCACTTACCATGACGACTCCCACTTCCAACACTGACCTGGCCAACGACCGACCTCGCCCACCATCAGCTCTGATTCTCGAGCGACTCACAGTCCCCTCTCAGTCCGAGGGTATCCCAACTCCGTTTGTATCCCGAACACCCTACTCAGTTGTCCCTTCACGACCCCCAACCCCCGTCCTTGCCATCGCTCTCAACGTCTCACCCACTAGCCCCACACCTCCTCCGTCGTCCCCACCACCGCTCGAACCCGCAGTGGCTCCACTCCTTGAGGCGCCACCCAGCCTCACACCTGTTGTTCCCCTGTCTCAGCTAGCCTCGGAACTCCCGCACCCCTACTCTCTCACACCGGCTGTACCCCCACGTCGACTTCGGCCGGACCCTCGTCTCGCATCCTTAGATGACGACGAGGAACCGATCGACGAGGGGGAGAACGAGGAATCTGATGACCCGGGGCTACCATTTTTCACTAACGCCACCGACACCCCGTATTTCTTCCCCCTTATGATCCCTTTGGAAGACGATACCACGAAAGTCCTAGCACGGTATATTTACTACCGCCGGGATTATCGTGAGATTGTCGGAACCTTAGGGAGAGGCAAGCCGTGTTACTGTCAAGAAGTCTACTTGTCTACGCCCCGTCCTACAGCCATGCACCCCGCCATCTCCCCCCACCAGCTTGCTGTTTTCAGTCCGCAGGATCCCCGCGCCGTCACCATTAACGAGGTCCTGAGCGAACTCAAAAACCCCTGCCTATCGGCGGAGGTTTCGAGGTTGCGGCAGTGCCTTGGGGACAAGATCGCCCTGGACGCGCGGCGGGCGGACCTGCGACGGCTTGAGCAAGAGGCCACGCGGGACCAGTTTCACCTAGACACCACGCTGGAGGGCATCACCAAACGCCTGCAGTACGCAGGCGCCATCCCACTCATAACCGACAAGTTCGTTGAGCTCACCACTCGCCCGGTACGCCCCCGCCATCTCTACCCCGAGCTTCCTCTTGCGCCCCGACGAGGCGGGCCTGTAGAGATGCCTCGTCTCGTGGACGGGCCCAGCCGCACGCAGAAGCGACGAAAGTGCTATCTGTGTAAGAAGCGGGGCCATAAGATGAGCGAATGCCCGAACCGACCCCCATCCGGGGTATGTACGTGGTGCGCGAGTCGGGCCCATGAGTCGGCTAATTGCCTTATCCACCGGCTTGCCCCCATCACGCCCGCGTTTGAGGAACCCTCCGAGCGCCCTCGATGGTGCGGGAAATGCCTCCGGTTCGACGTGCGACACGACGAGATAGAGTGTCCACAGTACAAGATGTGCCGGCAATGTGGAGAGCGCGGGAGGTATCTGTTCCTCCGCTGACATGTTTGCCCGGTGGACGACCGGGACGATGAGGCTAACGACCCCAGCGCTGACGTGTATGATTACGTTGGCAGTGACTGAAGTCGTGGCGACTTCAGTTCTAACAGGGGGGTAATGTCACGATTTCCCTTCTACTTCCCGTGGACGCTTCCGTTCCTCATTTCTTGCTTCCGTACCCCACTTTGTTATGCCCCTAACTCATCACGCGCCCAACCGTTTCTCATGATCTCTTCGCCGTACGATACGCCTTTACGTCTCCTTCCTTGTATATCAAAGTTCACGGCGCTCCGGTCTCAGCTGACTTCCCCATGACCCCGCGCAATCACCTTGCTTCCTACTATAGTTCTGCCTTTGTTCTACTTTTGCTTCGAACTCCACATATCGCGCCATATGTTTGTTGCGTACAAACATCTTGTAACAGTATATAAGTCGCACGCTACCTAGCTTGTACGGTAGACTTGACTTCTTGTGTAATACCACATCGTTGTCAATCCACAAACGACTTTGGCTCGCTGTTTCGCTTGAGCACGACTTTGGTTCGCCATTGCGCTTGAACCCCAGAATCCCCGATTACCACTTGCGTGTCTGAGGAGACCGTATAGTGCTTATTCACCATCGAACTTAGCCCTGACCGGCTAGCTCACGTCCCATTACCTCGGCTTGAACGACTTAGTGACGTGCACGTCGCACATAACGTTCCTGTGGTAACGTTACACTTTGGTTCGCCATTGCGCTTGAACCCCAGAATCCCCGATTACCACTTGCGTGTCTGAGGAGACCGTATAGTGCTTATTCACCATCGAACTTAGCCTTGACCGGCTAGCTCACGTCCCGTTACCTCGGCTTGAACGACTTAGTGACGTGCACGTCGCACATAACGTTCCTGTGGTAACGTTACAATATAAAAGACACAAAACGATATTTAAAAGTAGAGATTTCGGAGGTTGAAGTTGAGTTGCGGTACAGCAGTCCATTCTCACCGGCGCGTGAGAAGTCTGCGATTAGTCAATCGCTCACAGTGGCAACCGTTGCTGGATCTCAATGCTAGTGAAAGAGGTCACATGTGACCTCGGCAGGCTCTTAACGTCGCGTGTTTTTAAATCGGCGATTAAGATAGTGTCCGATCTGGCAAAACCACAGTAGTACATACCTTGGTACATACCCAAATGCTAAGAACTTTTGCTTTAAAAAAAGAATAGGGTAGGAACACAAGTAGATAAGAAGATGTACAAAACTGGCAAGCAAAGCATATGGGTCTACTGGCAGCATTCTTCTGCAAGTGCAAGCACAAAGAAAGCAAGGTGTTACGTTCCAGCCAGAACGTTCGGGATGTAGTCGGGGATTCGGGAATAGAGTGACGGAGAAGTTGACTTAGATGGATTCTGTCAACAAGGATGGGTCTCAGAGCGGGGATGACAACGGGCAAAGGGGTAACTTTGCCAAGGAAGATGGACGAGACGAGAGGGACGCACTGTTCACTCAAGGTGAGCAAAACTTGGCTGGGATTTCTATAAAGCTCAGACAAAGTAACTACAGACATAAGAGCCTCATATTTATACTATACAGACTGTGGTTTTCATAACTATTTCCTGTATTCCTAGAGGGGTGCATAAGTGCCTAGCTGGCAGATGCCAGCACAATGCTTTGCTGTCGAGTCTGCTGTCAGTCCGAATTCCTCCCGAGCCACGTCACATGTCACGTGATCGTGACACAAGGGGGGAGCGAAACCTGAAAATCCTGCACCGGGGTTAGGGGGGTCCCAGACCGCGATTGTGACATACTGACATGGTGGTGTGACCACAAACGTCTGCCAGGTCAATACACTTGCTACAACACCTACACACCACGTTGAGCACCACCTCGCAGAACGTGTAATTTCCGGGAGTAGTCGAAGGTGTTAGGCCATTTGGGGTGAGGGGGAGGGGAGAGACGCGCATAAATTAGGACGCTGCGAAGACAAAACGATGTTGTCAATGCCGCCAGGCATGGAATGTCATCTGTAACTGGCCCAGCTCAATGGCGGGTTCGTGGTTCTGGACATCAAATGGACCGAACACGTTGCTCCAATGATGTAGTAGGTACTGAATGCTATGAGTCATCCGATTTCAGATTTCCGGATCAATGTGCTTGAATATCAGTAAGACTTGTCCATGACCTCGTCTTGCCTGCCAGCTGGTTTCCCCATATTTCCCACATTAGGTTACGTGGCCCCTCTCACCCAACATCATGCACACCTTACCGACTGTCACTGCGCATGGACAAACCACATGTATATACATCTCAACTTATATATCGCTGACATCAATCTGCAGGTCCAGGTACTCGACCAGGGAAGATGGCACAGCCACCAGTACCATCCTCCATTGATCTTCACCCATACAGACTGACGTGTGCCGTGCTGCGCATGTTCACAATACATACCCAACGCCAGTAATACTACATCCCGCCCACAACAGAAAAAATAATCTGACACAAAGCTACCGAACTCGTCTTTGGAGCACATCCATAAGCTTCCCGCTGCCTAGTAAACTGAACGCGTCGTACTTGTCAAGCGGCGTCAAAGGGTACTCGCGCAGGTTTTCCGTTACCGCCGGACTGAAGGACAGTCATTTAATGTCCAAACCGATTCTCGCCGGGAATTCTTTTGGGAGGTAGCTGACACTACCAACGAGACGAGCTTCTGTAGTCGGCGATGCTTGTGAAAATGACGGATGAATTTCGAGTTGGCGGGAGCGGAGAGTGGAGCCACGGACAAAAAAGGGCCTCCCGAATACCTGAGGCGTATAGTGCCAGGAAGGAGCTCGTTGGGTTCATGGACACGCTGGGCTTCTGTACGGGAAACTACAGTCCAGAGCGACCCCTCGTCATAATCACCTTTGACGAGGCCCATATAGGATTGCGTCGTGTGCTACGCAGACGAAAAGTTCCGTATTCAGCCAGGAGGTCCGATTCGACTCCTCCAGAAAGGTAGCGATCTTCAATGTCCCGGGCCTGTATCCCATCTCTGAGACCAGTTATGATGAGCTCGCGCTTCCCACAATCGAGGACACCGTCATGTTGAACCGAGCGATATATGACCAATGGGTTACTCACCTCTGCCACCCACTGTACGTCCATCCGCTCCGCTTATCCATTTTGACAGCAGCTAATTATCAGCTTGGTCTTGGTCAGGTTTGGCTCTAATTACGGTGGTATAGTGAATGACGGGGAGTATTCCACAGGTAGGGTGTTTGTGTGGAGGGCTACGGATGTGTTGAACTCCCTCCTTGCTCGGGTATGGGGGAAATGGCCTAGTCGCTGAACGTCTACTACGTACTACATTAGGACTCCGTTTACAACTGCCAAACACAACCATATCTCAGCCAAACAAACGCCAAATGGTTCAGCCACCCACGTGTTCAGGCTTATCAGGGTTTGTGATCAGCACCGCACATTCACGCGCGGGCGCGGGCGCAATGGTCAATCACGTCAATCACCTACGTGGGATAGATCCGTCTGCGCGCGGAAGTAGAAGCTTTGGCGGTGTTCCCTAACTGCGGTCCGCGAGCCACAAATACTTCAAAAACAGCATCGACAAGGTGCTTTTCGACCCGATAGAAGCCACTGGGCGCCCGCCTGTTTTCTGACTCTGAACGCGGATTTCATGACGCCGCTGTCAGGCTGGTGATCCGACTTGTGTTCACGCTAGGGCCCAGGTACGCCGGGGTGCTGATCCCCGCTGCGCCGGAGCGTTCACCGTGTACGACGCCTCCGCGTCGCTTGATTGCGTTGTGAAGGTAATGCATGGCGGAAACAGAGTACGATTGGCTATTGTCATAGGGTCATGTCGTGTACCAGTAGCTAGCTGATCAAAAGCCCGCGCAACGAGTAGATTATGTACGCTCAGGTGGGAAGCAATTAGGACTCGGAGAATATTCTCCCTCTAGAACTCGAAGAATTGGCTCATAGAGAGAACTGTCCATTCAGTGACTCAGCTCAGCAGACGACACGACTTCCAAAAAAAAAAAGGGTCGGATCGTCATCGTGAGTCGTGCCCTAAAAGAAAAGCAGCTGAGTTTTCGCTGAATATTCAATGTCACGTGCAGGCGCGCTCCAGGTCCCTAGATCATTCGATGCTGCGCGTGCTGTGCGCATTTGGAAAGGTCGACACGAGCAGTCGCCAGACCGTGGATAGACGTGCGCCAGTGGATGAAGTGACTTTGAGAGAGATCCTTGCTGAGACCGCTGCAGCAGGAGTGATGTAGGGGCGGATGATCAGGCCGTGGGACTGGTGCAGTAATGAAGTGGGAATAGGGCTGATATGTCGAGGGCAGGCCCATCTTCGGTGTCAATAGTAGGCAGGGGTTCGTTAGGGAAGCTGCGACCCTTTCCCCTTATAGAAATGTATATGTCAAAGTCTACATTCCAAGAACATGAGGATATCGAGATAATAAAAGACAAAATTTGGTTCGCTTAAAGAACAAAAGTACTGTGGTGGTTCAGGGTATAGTGGTAGAGACTATTCGGATGTGAGAATGACGTATAACGTGCATGCGACACCACAGTCTTTTGACCAGTCGTTGTATAATACCCAGTAATCCATACACAGGATCATCCATCCCGAGGTGGGTCTGCACGGACTTCGAACCCATTCTCACAGAGTATAGCAGATCACCCCGATCGACCAAAGCCAACAGGATCAGAGAGTGACCCGCTGGTACCCGGCTGCCATTCAGGAGTCGCAACGTGAGAGACGTCCGGCGACGGAACCCTCGCCAACAGCCCAGGTCTGAAACAAAGTAAATCAATATCCCTTGACGCGACGCCAGATCACTTACACAGGACGCTGGCCGTCGGGATCGGGGAACGCAAAACGGCTCTCGCGCACAAATGACGACCCACCCATGCCGCCGCCGCGGAGCGTAGCAAATGTGCCTAAATTGTCGTGCACCTGATCCACGGTGAATGAAAAACCTGCCTCAGTGTCTGGACGAGTTGTAGGGAGCACTTCTCGCTCAGGTAGCAGGTTTAACTTCTTGAAGACACATTCACAAGGCTCATTGGGGATGAGACGGATGAGAACGCCAAGGGGAAGAGAAACGCAGCCAAGCCCAACCGAGATGCACCATTCTCTAACGCCCATGCGCGTGACACCGAAAGCAACACCACCAACGAAACAGATCAACACTTGTATGGCAACCTCTGATCAAACATTTTAGCCGCACTACCACACAAACGTAGGCGAGGCGACGCACCAATGGCGATGATCGCCATGAAATACCGATTCTTCGACACACCCTCAAAAATGTTCAACTTTTCATCCAGCCGTCGGCAGTTGAATAAATTGAAGATCTGCGCGAACACGAACGCATTGAAAACAAGCGTCTGCACAATGTCGTCGTGATGCTTCTGTAGAGTAGGGTCGTCGGTGTGATGGAACATAAGAATTCGTGGGCCAAGGAAATGGAGGGTGAGCGTGATGACGATCTGATAGACTGCTTGTCCAAGGATCTGTTTCGTCATGTTGACGGTGAACAATGGATCTGTCTTCTTGCGGCGATCGAGCAGGACTGGCGATACCGGGTCTGTCATAAGCGCAAGCGTGGCAAAGGTACCCATGATAATGTTCATCCAAAGCAGCTGAACCGCGCCCAATATTGGGTTGTCCGACGATGACGCCAGAGCCCAGACGGTCATGACGACGACGGTTGTAAAGTGGGCTGGGGTCTGAAATTGAAGAAACTTGCGTACTGAATCGTTGACGAGGTTGGCCAAATCGACGCCGATGTCTTTCGCGTTTGGATCGCTCCGCACTTCACTGCCTGTATATGCGCGATTTTCTTCAAGACCTCGCGCGAAGTTGGTGTGGGTCCCGGTCTCATCGGTGCAGACGACTGATGTGTTCGCCATGGTCTCACATGATCCGAGAACCCGCACCAAGAGTTTCTCTTTGGACATCTGTTTCGTCGCAAAGGCCAAGGCGTGGGTCATGGTAAGAGGTAGGCCTGTTGGGGGTTTAAATATTAGCTCTGGGATATTAGCATGAACGGGTAGCCTACCTTCAGGAATGGCGACGACCACGAGAGTCACAGAGATGATAAAAATGTTCACGAAGGCTATTCCCTTTTTAATCGACGTCCTGCATGAAACGCTCAGTATTTCATAGATGAAGGTGACGACAAATCAAAATACCTCTGGGGATTATTTGTTCCGAGTTGAACGAAGTAACGAACGAGAAGCGCAGCGAAAATGAGTCCGCCTGCAATACTGCCGATATTGGTCATTATCTCCGCAAGGTCATTCAGCTTGAGCTGCAACGGTGTGTTCTCCGAGTCGCGCCGCAAAGCTGCAAGTCAGAATATCGTCAGAGTGTGTAAATGTGAGGGAGAGGAGAACAACAAACCCATCAAGATACGGCCATTGAAGCTCTTAGTCCCAACGGAAATAACAACATAGGAGCCAACTCCTTCGACAACCTTACTTCCGCTAACAATAAAGCAGTCCGTGTGTCCAAGCACCTCCAAGCCAGAGCGGTCTGTCTTCCTTTGAGAGGCACTGATACTCTCACTGCCACCAGAGGGACCATCAGGGTCAAACTCCATTCGCCGCTTGTCTCTGAGCGCGATGCATTCTTCATAGGAGAGTTTCTTGATCGCATCCGACTCTCCCATTGCACTAGACTCGTCGCACCGTACGTTGTGATCAGAAAGGAAGACACCACCACAAGGAATAACTTCGCCCAGCTCGAGTAGCACCACATCACCAACAACAACTTGGTGTACGTGGATTTGCCGTTCTTCACCGTCACGAATGACCTTGACCCGACGATCTTCTTTCTTCTCATTGAGCATCTGAAATTGCCTCTCCATTTGCCAGTCGTTCAGCGAACCAGCAGCGACGATAACAAGAATGGCCACAACGATGGCAACGTCTTGAACCCAATCCACACGGGGGTCCCGATCGGGGCGGGTTGTGCTGAAGTCTTGGAAAAGACCAAGGACAAGCGATACTACGGCCGTGATCGATAACAAAACCTGCGACAGGCGAATGTCAGATGTGAGGAAACGAGTGGGGTATCTTTGGGCTTACTAAGGTTTTGTCATGGAGTGCCAGCCACATCAAGAGAAGTAAGCTCTTGGTTGGACGTTGGGGGAGAATATTGTGTCCATGTATACGTTGTCGATGCTGCGTAGTCACTTCGTAGGCGCCTGCCGAATTGCGGGAGGCGGGACGGCCCACACCGGAACCATCGGCAAGCTTCGCCGTGCTCGGCAGCCATTCAGGACCCGCAGGAGATGTGTTTCGCGAAGTCATCTCCACGCCATCAAAGGTCACAGCATTGATGGTCCTCGGATCACGTGATCCGTGTTGCATGAGCTTGGTACTCAGACCGCGAACGCGATCCGTCCCAAGACCGCGAAGTAGACCCTCTACGCCACCCAAGCTCTCGAGGTTCTCTAAGCTCTTTGGATCAACGAGACTGGCGAGCTGAAGTGGCTTGAACGCAAAAGGCTCGAGGTTCAAGTCGGCTTCTTGTGTTGTGTCAGACCCTATGTCGGTTTCGCCGCGCGATGGATGCCAGTGACGGATGGGCTGTACAGTTCTCACTGACAAAGGGCGTGAGGTGTCTGATCCGGCATTCATGTGAGTATTGGTGGAGGAGAGGTGCGTGCTCGACACGTCAGATTGACTGGAGAGCACTGCGACGAGCCCAGGACTCGAAGAATCATCGCTATCACAGTCAGGGAAGATACGGCCAACGTCCGTTCTACCCTTTCGACGATGTACCTGCACCGGAGGGGGAAGGAGACCCAAAGAGGACAGGCCGTTATGCTCCTCTGGGTTATCGTCGAATAACACTGTAGAAGTGGCCCGACGAATCGCGCCTGGTGAGTGGGTGGATAGAGTGGGGGAAGGTGTCGGGTGCAAGGAGGATACGTCAGAAGTATGTGAGGTTGGAGAGCCGGAGACGTCCTGAAAGATTTGAGAAAATCTCAGAATTGGTGTTGAAATAGAGAGAATGTCACATGCATGAATTGGAGGCTCTGTGTGGCCGATGGGAAGGGGCGGGAAAGAACTAGCAGGGGATTTGGCAGATGAAGCACCTAGAGCGGGACGTTCACCAACTAGGGCGACTTCCAAGGCGGTTTGAGGCACTTCCAAGTAATCGGAGGGTATAGAAACTATGAGGGAGCAAGGGATTCTTGCAGCGTAAACATGGCTGGATGTACTTATATCTGCAGCGCATAGCGCAAAGCGGGGTAAGGGATTACAAAAGGCTATCTCCATTTGGCCATTTTCATTTATTTCGCGGCCTCATGCCTGCCTCAGGGACCCGATTCGTGTTTTGGAAGCGGCGATTAAGATACAGTGTTCAATCTGGCAAAACCACAGTAGTACATACCTTGGTACATACGCAAATGCTAAGAACTTTTGCTTTAAAAAAAGAATAGGGTAGGAACACAAGTAGATAAGAAGATGTACAAAACTGGCGAGCAAAGCATATGGTCTACTGGCAGCATTCTTCTGCAAGTGCAAGCACAAAGAAAGCAAGGGGGGAGCGAAACCTGAAAATCCTGCACCGGGGTTAGGGGGGTCCCAGACCGCGATTGTGACATACTGACATGGTGGTGTGACCACAAACGTCTACCAGGTCAATACACTTGCTACAACACCTGCGCACCACGTTGAGCACCACCTCGCAGAACGTGTACCCTACCTGTTCAAGCTGGCTCACCGAGGACACCTTCAAGTTACATTACATTCCAAAAAAGGGTTGATAGTCATCGTGACGTCAGGATTTGACCTCGTCTGCCCATGTCATGCATGCGTGACATCCAATAACCTGAATAACTCATCGCACCAGCCTCCACACTCGCTATATCTCGCCCAAGTTGTGGCAGAGTTGGGGCGGGTCGGGGCAGCACAGGGCGGGCGGACGAAGGAGGGGCGACCCCGATGGGTAAGCCCGACCGGCCGGCTGATTGCCACTCCTGGCACGACGCGGCAAACAAATGGGCAAAGTCCTCGGACGGGATATACCGCCATGCTCGGCTGATTCAGCGATCGGCCCCTGACCACGTCTTACGTCCAGGAAGGGGCTCGTGTGAAAATCTGCACGGGATCGACGATCGATCGTTCACTAATGTGGCACCTACCGCATACCACGGGTGCAGGTCCTCGCACGGTCTTCTTGGATAAGCATATTTTGGTTGGCGCTGAAGGAACAGGTAATAACGATGGGCCGGGACTTACATCGGTTTCTCTACGGGCATCGCTGGATAGTCTCCAATACCACGACTCCTCCTCGATCGTTAGTCAGAAAGCGCGACTTGGGACAGCGCTTCCAGACACGAACACCTGTAAACTGCAAGTTATTTTGTTATAAAATTACTCGCGAATAAACTCCCGAAATCCCCCGTTGTCACCCTCTTGTTGCGGTACTGGCCTCGAACCTCTAGTCACCTGACCCGGCTATGCCGTCACCGTCGCCCAGCTACACCTTCACCTCCGCCCTTTATATGTTTGCTACTTTTATCCCCCTCCACCTTTCCTTTCAAGTTTCATCAGTATATTTGCGGGGATGCCGCGTCAGCGATTTGCATTCAATGCGCAAATTTCTTCAATTTTTGAGCCCAGCCCACCTTGTGGCCACCGCCATCATTATCTACTCTGTAGCGTCGCCGCCCGAGACTGAGCCAATATTGATTGCGGTTCAGTTGTTGTGGATTTACTTTCACGTTATCGCTGGTACCTTGGCCGCGCTTGCGCTTGCGACGGACCTGGAACCCTCAGTTCCGCTCGATCAGAAGCTCGACAAGAAACCGGATCCATTGTTCACCATTCACATGACCTAACAGATTTTGGGACAGTCATACTATCAGAGCGTCGTTATTCTCATCTTCCATGCTGACGCATCATAGCGACATTGTGCGGACATTTGTTTTCAATGTGTTTGTGTTCGCACAGATCTTCAATTCGTTCGACTGTCGCCGCCTGGACCAAAAGTTGAACGCTTTTGAGGGTATGTGGAAGAATTGGTATTTCATGGCCAACATCACCGCCGATATGTCCCCTCGCCGTTTGTGTTCGCATAGAGGGCTAACATGTTCCGTCAGAGGTTGTCGTACAAGTGCTGATCTGTTCCGTTGGTGGCTCAGCTTTCAGCGTCACCCACATGCACGCTAGAGAATGGGTCATCTCGGTTGCTCTTTCTTCTGTTTCTCTTCCCCTTCGCGCTCTTATCCACCTCATCCCCAACGAGCCTTGTGAGCGCCTCTTTAAGCGGGTACAACTGGTACCACCCCCAGTGCCGGAATCGCTCGACGATCCCGGGTGTTGAGCCAAGCTTGTAGTGGATCAGATGCGCAACAATTCAGCATGTTCGCCAAACTCGTCGCCAGCCACAAGCGCGCTCTGCGTCGCTGATCCCGACGACCCGCGTCTTGTGTAAGTGATGTGGCATCGTGTCAAGAGGCACTGTACTGTACTGCTCAGCGTCGTAGTTATGTTATTTCGTACTAGTATTGGAGGGCCGTCCTTATGACGCGTCAATTTCACACTGCCTGATTCTCAATAACGAGCGATGCCCCTGCTTGGTCGCTGTGCAAGGTCAGACCTTTTTACTTGAAAGTAGATGACCATGGAGCAGGCCAGACTAGAGACATTGGGTGGGCATCGTCTGGCTTTTCTTATTGCCAATGATGCTGGAGCGAGTAATTCAATATTAGTATGTTTATACTCAGACAGACACGTCGACCACCGACACGCTTTCATTGGTATTTGCGCAACCTTGCGTTTTCCAAACTGCAACATCGGTACACAATTTCGCCTTCTTCCCATGCTGCGGCCGATGCACCCACTAAAAACTGTCGACACATTCATCACCTACTGCAATCGTACCACAGATACGGACACGATCCTCCGGGAGGGTAGTCCAACTAATCCAACGCGCAAGCTGGAGCTTCTGTCTCGGCCTACGGTGACCGGGCCGTCCCGTTCACCATCTACTACAAAGGTTATGTGGTACGGGTACGGGACGGGCATCACCCGTCCGGACCCATTAGTTGATGGCAGTTTACGGGCCTTGTACGGGTAGGAGATCACTAGGAACGGGCAGAGAGTGGAAGAGAGTATGTTGACTCGAGGAGTGTTAGTTCACCCAGACCAGAGATACAGGAATCATTGATAATATAAAACAGAACCAGGGTTTTTTTAATACATTGTCATTTACAGGGGAGCTACTTAAAGTCGAATGGGGTGGCGGTCGGCTGCAGCGCGGAAGAGGGTAGCTGCGCAGGTCATCGGGAAGCAAAGGATCCGGTGGCGGCGGTGCTGGGGGAGGAGTACGGGAACAGTATGGAGGGGTAGGTCTTGTGCTTATTGGTACGGGCACCGACATCAAGGAGCATGTGTGAGACGACGGTGAGCCTGGAGAGGGGTTGCCATGGATTTGAGCATATGCCACAGACGTGTGCGAGTAGAACGGATGGGGTGGGTGACGCATACATGGAGATGAGCGTACCACATGGGGGATAGATGAAAGGGGTCATATCTGCATGAAGTTACACAATTTCCAAAAAAAAAAAAAGGGCTGACCGTCACCGTAACATCAGATATGTATGACATATACTCCTCCTGACCGTGCCAGCCTACAGTGTACACCTGCTCTCAACCAAGACAACCAAGTTAGACCTTAACTTAGATGCTAGTGAGAAATGATTGCAATGGCTCTGGCCTCTTGCCCTCAACCTCCCAGGAAGTGTCATCGCCAAGCCAGGTGGCGGGTGTAGCTGCAGAGTAAGTGCTACAAAGCGTTCCTGCTGCCTATGTAGCTGAAGGCTTGCATTTTCCACTGGAACAGCTTTGACCACCAATCACCCCCGCCAGTGGTAGATCCAGAGAGCGACCAGGGAGTTTCCTGTGGTGGCCCCTCGGGGGATTCGCAGCCTCAGATGGTCAACTTGTCCCACGAGAACCCATATATCGGAGTGACGAAATTCGATATAATTGCGGTGCTGTTTGGAGTCAGGTGAGGCGATTCCCTCCTATGACCGTTCAGAGACGCTCAGTGATACCCAATGGGGTGATCAGGCTATACTGGTTTGGCAAGTATGAAAATAAACATCGGGAATGGTTCTTCCGAGTTTATTTAACGCCTGCCATCAGCCATTATTCACAGTATATCGGAGGTGAGCACGCCTGTCTGTACCCCTCTATTGACGAAACGCTTAGTCGTGTTGGCTCTGCTTATTTATGTTTGTGTATGCATCCATCTGTCAGGTCACGGTGATCACCTTTCTCTTCAAGATGGATGTGTGTATACTCGTAGATATATTGTAGAAACCTAGTATAGTAGCGCTCTGCTAGTCAATGGTCAACATAAGGCATGGGGGCGCGCAGCCATGACACATTGGAGTCATTTGCGAGGGGAACTCTGGCAGTTCCACGATGAGGGAGAATGAGTGACAGGGATGGGATGGTGAGGACGAGCGATGGTGTGCGGTGTTGGTGCGACGCCTTAGGCACGCGAATCCGAAATGGGCATCCACAATGACCGGAACCGATGGACTTTGGGCTCGGCGCTCAACGTCAGCCGACTTGGAGGTGGTCCCGTGTAGTTGAGGCTAAGCAGAGACCGCTCGGCGGCCCCTCCGCACTCACCGACGTACTAGGACCAAGCTCTCTGGCCTGTCTCTCCATGAGCCTCACCTGATGTCTCAGTCAATTATAGTTGCGAGGGGCCTTTTAGACCGTAGTCATCACCATAGGCAGTTAGGGTGTTCGTGTGTAGGTGGGGGGCAATGGATGTGTTGAACATATTTTCCCCAGGTGAGGTGTGGGAAAAGTCCTACTCGCTGTGCACAGCGATTACTGTTATCTCACCCGTTTACAACCACAGACAAGACCAAACAAATAGGCTCGTCGATCAGCCGTGACCAGCCTGCAGGTTTACCCTTCATAAGCTTCATATATAGACGGTCACCGGTCTACCAAACGAACACACGGCGGTGTGTCGACCACCTACCCAAGATCGACCGAATCCCTCTGCGCATGGAAGCAGAAGCTGTTGGCACTTCCTAATTGTGGTCCTTATACAGGTCAAGAGCCACGGACGCTTCGGACGCCGCATCGATTAGGCGCTGTTCGACCCGATGAAGCCAATGAAAAGGCGCAATGTGTAGACTCTGTATGCTCGGGCTGGTGTCAATTATAACTTGGAGTAGGCTCCCGCTAGAACTCGAAGAATTGACGCACCTGTAAAGAGACCCTGAGATTGTGTAGCGGTTGACACGTTGACGAGTGGTAGACGCCTCCCATGCGGTAGAACGCCAAATCAGCAGACACGACTTCCAAAAAAGGTCTGACTGTCACCGTGATGTCAGTCGGATCCTGTCATGCACGACATCCCAATGACCCCCAACCGTGCCAACCTACTACATACTTGCTCTCAACCAAGCTATATCTTAAATGCTATCGAACGAGGATCACAGAGACCCTGGCCTCTCGGACTCAGCCTCCCAGGGAGTGTCATCGCCGAGCCAGGTGGCGGGTGTAGTCGCGCAGAGTATAAGTCCCACACAGCGTTTCTGCTGCCCATGTAGCTGACTGCTTGGAATAGCCTTAACCGCCGACCGACCACCCCAGCCAATGGTATATCCGAAGAGCGACCAAAAAAGTGTCCCGCGACGGTCCCGAGGGGGATTTGCGGTCTCGACTTAAACTCACTGGCCACAGACTGCTTGTTCTCACAACCATGACTCTTTGGGGTGTTACGGCGGTCGCGGTCGACTTGTCCTACACCCACAAGGTCCCACCTGTCGCAGCGACGTCAGTCGATTTATTTGTGGTGCTGTCTGCAGTTGGGTGAGGGATGCGATTCCTCCCATGGTCGTTCAGAAGCACTTACCGCGACGCAATAATGTTATACTTGATCTATGAACGGAAACCTGGGAAATATTGGAAACAATTCTTCCGGGTTGATTTAGAGCCCGACAGGGATTATTACACGATGTGTATCGGAAGAGGTGAGCACACCTGTCTGTCTGTACCCGTGTAGTGCTGGTATTGACGTGAATGAACAAACGCGTAGTGGTGTTGATTATGTTCATTGATCTTTGCGTCTTCGTCCATCTATCCAAGGCCGAGTCACAGTGACCGCCTTTCTCTTTGAGATCAAATATGTGGAGTGGATGTGAGCCTAGTTAGCATCGGAGCACTTCACTACGTATGACACTGTTTGTCGTGAGGCTTAAGCACTCAAACAGTTCACTTTCCTTCCATCCCCACAATCCCAGGAGGGGATGACGTTGCGGTACGTCAGGTATCGGCGCCAGGGCGAGGTGAAGTTTGGGTCGCTCTTGAGTTGCTTGTATCGGGATCGACGTCCGGACCGTAAGGAGGTGGCTGAGCATCTCGCGAGAACCCAAAGCACGAATCGGCACATGTCCATATGGTTAGGGTTTATGAGTCCAAATAGGGGTCATTGCATTCAGGCACAGCGCATACCCTGCAAGACGTGTGCAAAGGTATCATACGATAGGCATGCATCACAGGATTTTAATCACGTATTACCACCCATGTTAACCTAGTTCCCCCTTGTACGGTCCGAAGACCAACGTGCCACTTTTACCAGAGGCAGATGCTCACAGGAACTCGCCCAGCGCAGCCATTTCGGGACCACCGGCCTCCTGTGAACACGACTATCAGAAATTAAACACGTAAAAAAGTAGTGCACACGTACCCGCTGTCCGATTTCCCAGTCTACAAAATTAGCCGGGAGTCATTAGCGTGGAAACTGGAGCTTAGCGAGTTGGAATACACACAAGAGTAGATGATAGTAACGGCCATGAGGATACCAGTACCAGAGCCAATAGCACCCATCAGATCGGCGGCGACGGAGAGTAGGCCGAGGACAGCGCCGCCCAATGCGGCTGCGGTCGGGATAACACGCTTAAGTTCTTTGTACATTGAACCCTCGCGATGACCAGCCATAACCTGGGATATGTGAGTACACTTAAAGCGAATACGAAGGTGTGCGTACCAGTTGCTGATCCTTGAGTTGCTTCGCAATATCCCGGGGGCCAGAGCCCGAGACTTCAATCCAGGTTTTGGAGAAGATGGCGCATACGGATGTCATGAACAAAATGTATAGAACAGTGTGAATAGGATCAACGAGCGCCGCATGGAGGGTTCGCGGGGGAGAGATGTAATAAGCGAAGCCGGAGGTGGCAGCAAGCTGCGCAGATTCTTCCATAGGCTACAGAGGCAAAAAAAAAAAAAAAGAAAAAAACACAGGAAAAGATATTAGAGAACAGAAGAAGGGAGGAACAAGGTCATCTGACGTACCTCCCAAACGCCGAAAAGTTTAACGAAAAAATTATCGGGGAAACGGGAGAAGAGCATTTGGCTGACAATGTAGACATTTGAGGTAAGCGCTGACTCCAGCATTATGGGCATGTTCGAGGTGTAAAAGAGCTTGACGGGGTACGAGCCACGCTGTCCACGGAAGCGATTGCTCTTGACCGGGATCTCGATACGGAAGCCCTGGAGGTAGATGACAACGGCAAATACGGCAAGGGTGGCGATGAGATTCATCACGTTGGGTAGACGCTCACGCCAGAAAGCTTCGCGGAGAGCACGACCTTTGTCGTTCCATGTGAAAAGAAGATGGAATAGGGAAGTGATGGCACCCTCGAATTCAGGGCCGCGGCCGGTGTTGACGGTGGTAGGGGAGAAGGCCTTCCAGACAATCGACTCACAGATGTTGGTGGCAATGAAGAGCGAGATACCAGAACCAAGACCGTAACCTTTTTGAAGGAGCTCATCGAGGAGAATCACGATGAGAGCGGCGGCCACCAGTTGGATAATAAGTAAAAGGCAGACTCCAGCACCGAGGTCCGAAGGCTGGCCATAGAGACCGGTGAGCACATAAACGGTGGCCTGACCGAGAGAGATGAGGAGCGCAAACACTATTACGATAACGAGTCAGCAAATCCGAATCACATATATGCGCATATACATACGTTTTTGGGCCCCAGAAAACAACCCGCGATCCTCCTTTAGGGAGAAGTCGACGTCGATGAGGTTAGCGCCTGCCAGAAGCTGCATGATCATTCCCGAAGTGACGATAGGACTTATTCCGAGTTCCATGAGAGTTCCACGGTTGGAGGCGAGGATGACACGCATCCAATAGAATGGGTCAGACGAGTCTGAGGACATAATGCCATATAGGGGAACTTGTGAACAGACGAGGAAAATGAGGAGGGTGACGGCTGTCCATAGTACTTTTTGGTTGAAAGGAACCTGTAAAAAAAGATTAGAGCTTCGGGCGTCGATAGGAAAAGGTAGATGTACTTTGCGATCGGGTGACGAGACTTCGGGGAGAATTGGGAGGAAAGGTCGGACAAGATTAAGGAACCGGACTTGAGAAGATGTCAGTCGTGGCAAAGGAAAGAAGGTATTGAACTTACACCCGCTCATGACTGTAGAAAAAAGTCAAGGTCAAAGAGCGGCAAGGATGGGAGGATGGAAATAGGATAGGAACCTTGGTGATGTGGGCGTAGCGCAACTCACCGCGGGTTACCGAACCCACACCGAGAGACGTGGCACTACAAATAAACGCAAACAGAAGCTGTCACCCTCGTGACTCTTCGGATGACTGCATTTCTTTGGGTCAACCATCTCGTATTTCTCTTTTACCACTGGAACTCTAACAGTCCAAGGAAATAGTCAGTACATGTCTTAGACCGCGTGCACGTATATGTATGTGTGTACTCGTGCGGTGCAATAATCACCTGATCTGGAGGATTAGATCACGTGATTCTCTGTGTTTTTCGAGAAACCTTATTGCACTCACCACCTACTCGTTTCTACATACCCGTTCCCCGACGTTCACATCCTCCCGATCAACCGCCTAATGGTGAGTACGGATTTCTGTAACTTTATTTGTCCATGGGTAATATAGTTTCGAGGAATGGAGACAAAAGTCATGGTGGATGGACAATGCTTGGAACGGATGACATAGGGCAATCTACTGACTCAGTAACTACTCTAGGCCAGCACCGAACTTATAGCAACATACGCAGCTCTCATCCTCGCAGATGACGGGGTAGATATCACGGTACGTATGCACCGCTAGCACAAAGCGATGGGAAATGTCTAATTGCTAGTGTATAGCCTGAAAAGATCATCACATTAGCTGAGGCGGCGGGGGCTGAACTTGAGCCTATCTGGGCCACTCTTCTCGCAAAAGCTCTCGAAGGGAAGAATGTGAAGGACCTCCTTTCCAATGTTGGGGCCGGTGGCGGTGCACCTGCGGTTGGTGCACCTGCTGCCGGTGGTGGCGGCGGTGCTGCTGCTGCTGCCGATGCACCAGCAGAGGAGAAGAAAGAGGAAGAGAAGGAAGAATCGGATGATGACATGGTGAGTATCTCCCCCTCACGTGTATTTGCGAGATGCTTATCAAAATGTTAGGGCTTTGGTCTCTTCGACTGATTTATGGCGCCGTATTATTCTGTTTCATTCACCTCGTCTTCCCCTTGCATTCGACATCAATGCGCTGTATTTCTCCCTTACATGACCTGCACATAAAAAATGATAATCGTCTGCTATAGACGGGAAATGCTGACAAAAAGTCAGATGGTTCCACATGTCGATCGATGACGCGCTATTCTCACCGCAGCGTCAGAGGTGGCGTCGTGTTTAACACGTGCTCATACGCGTTTTCGGCAAGGACGTCATTTTTGGAATATGATCTCCACAACTCCCGCTCTGGTATATAAGTAGAACGTTCTCTCCTAAATGGATCTCCACTTCGCTATACACCTACCACACCATGGACAAGACTACATCTGTCATCGCTGCACTCCGAGCGGGCAAACAGCCATCTCAGTCTCAGACAAACACTCTGATTGAGAAACTTCTTCTATCCGAGCTTCTCCAAGTAGAGCAAACCACCGGCGGCGGGGGTGAACTCAGTCAGAATGGCAGGAAGCTAGCTCGAGACCTTCGTGGCATCCTTGAAGCGTACAAAACTTATGGTGCCCACAAAAACCGTACGCTCCCCATCGTCTCCGTGACTATTTGTCTAAAACCCCTCTCAGGAGATAATCTATTCCAGGAGGCCTTCTTTCACCTGAGCCAGGCAGACATCTCCGCCACTTCACTCGACGTCGATGTCCCAATGGATTCAGGGGAAGCTTCGAATGATTACCAAGCCGCTGCCTCATCCCTTCGTACTTCCCTTCAGATCTTTTGGGACAACGCGACAACAGAAGGTTCTGGCGTCTTCTCGGACTTTGCGTCCTTTACCCGTCTGTCGCTCGCCGACGCCGCCGAACTTGTTGGCGAGAAGGCCACTCAAACTGCCGAAAGCCTGCGTAAGGTCG
Organism: Lactarius vividus; assembly: GCA_021527035.1. Taxonomy (NCBI): domain Eukaryota; kingdom Fungi; phylum Basidiomycota; class Agaricomycetes; order Russulales; family Russulaceae; genus Lactarius; species Lactarius vividus. The sequence goes on along the minus strand of JAKELG010000089.1, from coordinate 150,099 downwards.
AAGGCGAAGTACAAACGGGCGAGCGGGACTCCGTCGGTATCAAGGAGAAAACAAAAGCGGAATGGCAGACGACTGATACACGCGAAGTGTTCGAGAAGAGCATGGATACGGCAAAGGTCGCTGGCTCTGAGACTATTGGAGCTGCTCAATCTGTCACCGACAAGACTACCGAGTTGAAAGATCGCTCCCAGACACGTTTGAAAACTGCTATCTCGACCGTGAGTTTTCCACCTGAGCCGCTGATCGTAACTAATTTCTACTAGATTACCAAGAAGGCACGAGAGGATCCACAGTATCGCCAGTCGCTCGACACATTGTTCAATCTCGTCCGCAAGTGGTTGAGGGCAACTGGAGACGTCGCCGCCGATGCTGCACAATCAACTTCCCTGGAGTCTTTCATTGATGATCCGACTTCTGAGAAGCATCTCGTTCATGCCATGCGTTGTATTGGTAAGCTCGCGGAGAACATGGCGGGCGGCAAGAGCCTGGAAGACCTGTATTCTTCCCTGAACAAATGCGTCGTTGACATTCGCAACGACAAGAATCTACAGCAGTGGGTGGAAGACTTCATAGCTTACGCGAAGCGCACGTTTGAGCAAGTTGGCGAGGAAGATCCGCAGGAACTCAGGGACACTCTTCAGGATCTTCGCCGGCGCTGGAAGGAGCTCACAGACCCGGTGTCTGAGAAGAGTCGCCCGTGGATAGTCGACTTTGATCACTTGCGCAACGAAGTTCGGGGGTTCCAGGACCGTATGGAGAAAGACGAAGATCTTCAGGCCGTACGCAAGGCGCACGTTCGCCTCGGACGGGACCTCGAAGAAACTCTCGTCGACGCATCCGCTGCCGGCCTGCAGTCTGCGATCAGCGGCGCTTCGTGGCTTTGGACGGACCTGTTCAACGTCTATCTGCCCCGTTTTGCTTCCTATCTGAAGAGTATTCCGATCCCCCGGTACGTGCTCTAACCCCCCTCTAATCTACCCTCGCTGACATCCACGATAGCACCGAGTACGTTGACGAGAAGCTGGAATTCGTGCTCGAAGACCTCGACATCTCTTCCATAAGTCTCCTGCCGGGACACGTCTTCATTCGAAACATTACCGACGTTGAGATCTCTGCACCCAGCGAAGGCACGTCGAGCACGGCTGTCGGAGCTCTGACACACGTCCACGTCAAAGGGGTCCAGCTCCAACTCAGCCAGCTCTCCTTCTATTATCGTGACTTAACCTCTTCTGTCGGGCCTGCGGTATTCACCGGACTAGCAGAGATCACTCTTCCACCCGAAGGCGTGGACCTCGACATCAAAGTACGACTGATCCCCAACACGCCCGCGGGGCTCGCATTGCGCGCCGAGAAAAAGCGGTTCACGCACGTCGACCACGTCAGCATCAATTTCTCGGACGACGCCGACGTGCGTGTAACCGAGTCGAACCACGCAGTCCTACTCACCATGTTCCGCCCGCTCCTCACGGCGCGTCTGCGCAGCGCGCTGCAGAGCGCACTGAGCGCGCACATCCGCAGCTCGCTCGAGTCCCTCGACGCGGTCGTGTGGGACACCACCGTGCGCGCAGAGGTGTTCGAGGACGCCGGGCTCGCGCGCGGTCAGGCGCTCGCCGCGGCGTGGTGGAGCGAGCTCGGCCGCCTGCGACGCCTGCATGGCGGGCTCGCTGCAGGGTGGCACGCGACGGGCACCGGCGTCGTCCGTGATGCCGGCGGAAAGGCCGAGATCGCCATTGGCGCGGAGCCGCAGGTCCTAGGGCCCGAGAAGCACGGGCCGAAGGGCACATTGGCGCAGCCGATCAGTGAGCGAGCGCGTGAGGCAGGGGTCAGCGCCGATATCAGCAGGGAGAGCGTTAAGGGCGCTGCGAAGAATGTCGTTGGAAAAGCGAAGGAAGGTGCCAAGGCCGGGCTGCGGAAGGTACGCACGTTTGAGGATATGATCGCTGAGAAGCAGCAAAAGGAGGAGAGTAGTGCGGGGTGGCGAAGCGACGCGTTTGACTTGTAAATTGTAACTTCCTTTTTTGAATCTGGTATTGTATTGTACTGTACTGTACTGTATCCTCGGTAGTGAAATGATGAAGCCACTCACAGGCATAAGTGGCGTTCTCTGATCATGGGTGTCCTCTGCATAGTTTCAGGATGCCAGTGGCCGTTCTCATTCTCTCCCTCTTCTGCAGCTGGAAGACACAGAAGAGGGCGAGAACGACTCGGCTGTGGGCAACATCCTCATAATTCGGTTCGATTCATCCAGTCGCCACCCAAGGTTCCAGGCCTCGCCATACGAGATGCGGCGTTGTAAACACGCCGCATCTCCTTCAACATCATCCTGGCCGTGCTTCAAGACCAAGTTCGACGTGGTTGGGTGAATGGTTTCTACATGTCGAGAGGGTGGCGGTCGGCCGCTGCCGGCCGCCCGGTAATTCTTCACGCAAACTCTCAGGCTGGTCTACTCCCGAAGCCCACACGTACTGGAACGGACACTACCATGCAGGTGGCGAAACCGGTCTTCTACAGGGGTATCTTGTCATTCTGAAGAGTCTTGTAGGCGGCTAAAAACGTCGGTGCGAGTCGAGATTCGCTCGTAATAGGTCTCGATGCATGAACTACCAGTCAGGAGATCCTGGACATGCACTGGCACGTGTCGACCTGGGAACTCCGGACCTGAGTGTAACTTGAAGGACGGAACCCTAGAGCTTGCTGTAGACCCTTCGTTTCCGATCAATCCGTTGCTCTTGTTGTAGGAATCTCGGAAATTGCTCCGCTATTTCATCAACGGGGTTGTTGCCAGAGCGCTTGCTCCAGGGACAGTGATAACGAATGTGAAAGAATCAAGTGGAGTGGCTGAAGGATAATATCCGTTTTTGTGCGTCTAGGGGTATGCAGCACTTCCCAATTACGATTCATGGGTCTGCCACTTCAGGATATAAATGGGACTATCACTAAGAAGACCGCCTCGCCTTCCGAGGAATATACCGCCTGGTCACAAGACGTGTTCGGAAGGTGCAACGCGGCGGCTTGCGCCGTGGAACAAGATGGCCTGCGCAACCTGTGATCAGGTTCTCGTGAACATCGTCAAGCACTTCCTGACCATATTTGGTGACTACACAACGACAGAAAGGCTGGTCCGTGACTTAGCGCATGGTTGCGTAAGTTCGGGTGGCGACCGCGGCCTAAGCACCGCGGATTGTTTGAATGTGGAGTGACATATTATAGGGAGTGGAAGAAAAATAGTACAGGGATCACTGGGCCGCCGGACGTGTTGTTAAAAGTGCCACATAGGGTCATGAAACACCCCAAGGAGTACTCAAATGGGTTCGAAAATTCAAATAAAAATCAAGAGGCGGATGTAAACGATTGGGGTAGCAGCTATCAAGGCTCCATTGGAGTACTGCACTACTGGGGGTAAGTTAAGTTGGTAGCACGGAGACGGGGTTAGGGCGTGGGTGCGACAGTTCGGTCCACGGTTGATCGTATAACAAATGCCATATACTTAGATCTCTGAGATCCTCGTTATCGCCTCGTATCTGAGCTTCGTGAAGTCTAGAAAGAACATCCTTGAGGAATTTGGGATTCGGCGGCTAGTTCAATTGTAAGGCTGGAGGGGACAAGACTGGGACAAGCCCGGATTCGCGTGCGACCTCCGGTTTCTCGGTATTGCGTTGCCGTAGTCCCGGCCCGGGGTATCACAAACCATGGTTCTTAGAAGTTGGTGCTGCCTCAAGGTGTTGCCTGGCATGGCTATGGGTGGGGCCTCGTGTTGGTCGTGTCGGTTCACTTTAGCTTCTGCGCTCCAACTGACTCGTTGACGACAAACCGCCTTCACACGAGATGATTGACTTCTTCATTTTTCTGGCCCTTGCGCAGCTTCCGAGTGCCACTGCACGCCTCTTCACAGTTGTCAACGCATGCCCTTTCACTATCTGGCACGTATCCGGAACCTATCTCATGCCCGAGGAGTCCTGACAGGAGGTGTGCTGTTCATTGTAGGCCCGCTGTACGTGCCACGGCCCAATTTCAGTACACCCATAAACCCAAATACACCCCATAGATGTATACCGACCTCACCGTTGCCCAAAATGTGCCGCCTTTCCCCACAGGGCACGTCCAGCTGCGCATACCCTTCTCACGCCTTGCACTCGTAACTCACAGCTTTGTGCCACACGTGTAGTTGGGAATCGCCTCCCACGACCTCCGTCCAGTTTGGTGTTCCGGACAACTGGAAGGCTGGGCGCATCTGGGTCTGCGCCTTTCCCCAACTCAAATCCTCGTAAGCTTCATGCAACCTTTTTTTTTTCCTTCTTTTTAGGGCCGCCGTGAATGTAACTTTTCCACGAACATCGGTCCGAGTGCCTGCCTAGATGGGGGGTGCAACGGCGGGCTCCAATGTGACCCCCAAAGCGGCACCGTACGCTCCCGTTCTCCTCCGCAGAAGCGCTCACACACTAAGCACCTGGCGCAGGGTGTTCCGCCTGCGACGGTGGCAGAATGGACGCTGCAGGGCGACGGGAATCGCGACTTTTACGACGGTGCGTGTGACTTGCAGAGTCCCATCGCGACCGACTGACCAGCTCGTGCAGTCTCTCTCGTGGCCGGATACAACCTCCCGATGGCGATCATCCCCTCCGCGCCGAATTGCTCCGTCGCCTCGTGCCCCGTCGACCTCGGCCCCGCATGCCCCGCGCCGCTCGTTGGCCCGATCGACCCGACCGGCTTTCCGGTCGGGTGCAAGAGCGCCTGCGTGGCCAACCTAGACAACCCCGGTGCGTGCGCGCTACTTTTCCTCGCTCTCACGCATGTTGATGACTCGCAGCGGACTCGTCCAACTGCTGCACCGGCTCACACAACACCGCAGCGACGTGTCCGCCCTCGAGCGTGGACTTCTACTCCCTACTTCAGTGCGCGCCCGCCCTGGCCCCCAACAGCCGAACAACGCTGACGCGGCTTTCGCAGAGAGCAACTGTCCCTAATTCGTACGCGTACGCGTACGACGAGAGCTCCGGCACGGCGCTGTGGACATGCGACTCGTCGCTCAACAGCGACTACACCTCTACCTTCTGCCCGTGCGGATCATCGTTCTCATCCCTGCATTATCTCCCGTCCTTATCCACATTCCACACAGACCCGCGGCTGGAAGCCCAGCGCCGGCACCGATCTCCGCCGTCCCGTCTTCGCTGATCCCGACGGCGACTTCGCTCGCCGTCTCAGGTACGCCCGCTCTGCCCTTTGTATGCTATTGCTGTATTGTTAGTAGGGAGCGGGGCCACAAATACGGGTGCGTCTGCCGCCAGCACCGCCAGTGCGCCTGATTCGAGCGACAATCCGAACTTTACAACGCCGTCTAGCGCACACCGTGCAGACGTCGCTGGGACGTCATGGACCTTCATTGCGTGTGCTGTGGCAGGATGGGCCCTGGGGAACTAGGCTCGTTGCAATCTACTACCATCACACACGCTGTCTTCGTCGTTGTCCTATTTGTGGTATGCTAATGTTGTCGCGTCGTTGTAGTTCTCTGCTGTTGTATCAAATCTAACCTTGTTTATGCCCTGACCGTACATTCTCTGTATAGGTCGTACACCGTTCCTCTCTGAATAGTTCATACAAGCGAAAACAAAACTGCCTGCCACTTCATTCAAGGAAGGACGACATCTGCAACGACAAGCCGATGGTCGCTCGCGAGCATCCCTTCGTCGGTCATGTTACCATGGACAAAGACACCCTTTGCCTCCCTGTTCCCAGCGACGCCATCAGTCCAGTACAAATCACGAAGAAACGTCCAGCACGCACCACCCGCCGTCGCTCCGCCCAAATACAAAATCGATGCATTCATTGTCCTGACACGCGCCGCTCAAACCCAGTGAATGTGGCCCACTCGCCGCCAACGTGCAGGCGCGGCGCGGCCACGCGCATGTCCACCATCACCAGCTCCGAGTTACCCGGTCCTCCGCTGCCACGCGCGGGCAACGGGAAGCGCCGCGTAAAGTCGTCCGGCACAGGCGGGCCAGGCTGCTTGCCCGTCAGCACGGCATACGCACCGTCATCGTCGCCAGTCGCCGTGCTGCCTCGTCTTGTTAGCTAGCAAGCGCGGCAAGAAAAAAAAAGGGGGGGGTAATAGTGCACCTGTTGAAATCCCCCGTGACGAAGATCGGCACGCCGGGCTTCGTGTGCGCCTCGTACCGCGCGCGATGGAGCAGCATCGCGGCGCCCAGCCGGCGCTGCGCGTCGCTGACGTGGTCTAAGTGCGTGTTGAGCAAGATCAGCTCGCCGGTGCTCGTCGGAGGTGCAGCGACGAGGCGGAAGTGCTGCGAGCGTGGCGACGCGCGAGGTGCCGGCGCCTGGGAAGCACGAGCCAGGGCGTGAATGGCGCTTGGGAAAGCCAGAACGTGTCGGTCACGAGGAGGCTGAACGCCGAGCTGGGCGCAAAATTGGCCATGAACAGAAATGAATGTTAGATGTGGGAAAGGGCTTCACCGCCGATAGAAGATCGGACTAAACTCGCCCGCAGAGACGCCGTCGTCTCTTCCAGCGCCGACCTGGTAAAGTAGCGTCGATAGATGGACGCAAAGACGTATGCGTAGAGAACGCACCCAGGCATAATCACTGCCCAAGAGATCCGCAAGATCGCGCACCTGCCTGATGAGTGCTTCTTGGAACCCTATTGCGAGATGTATCATACATCGCGTAAAGCCCAAGGGATGCGTACATACCGGCCAAGTCGAACTGGGATGCGAAGAGAGTGCGCGCAACGGGCACGCGCCTCGCGCTCCACGGCTGCTCGCCGACGGGCAGCGCGCGGGGGGAGAGAAGGGGGTCTGGGAGGGCAGCAAGAGAGGCCGAGAGAGGGATGTCGTCGGGTTAGGACGTCGTAGCGGAGGTTCCAAGTTGCGAGTCGCAGTCGGGACATGGTTGCGGGTCGTCGGCGGGGACTGTCGACACCGGGGCGTGGGCCGTCGACGGTGATCCAGGAGAGGGAGAGACACCTGAAAGTTGGCGAGAAATAGGAAGAGTAAGGGTGTATCAAACTGAGCCGAATTTCGGCGCCCAGGTTGGATAAATTACGATCTGATTTGTGATCTAGCTTCCCTGCACGGGGATTGCCGGCGGACGGAGCGCCCTGTCACTGGGTTAGGGAATGAGCGCCAAAGAACTGGACCCAGAATTCCGCCTTTTTCCCGGGATTAATAAAGCCACGGATCCCCTTGGACAAATTCATCATCCTCGCGCCAACTTCCGGCCTATTTAATCCGACTCGACTCCCTCGTTTCCTCGTCCCTCCTCGTCCTCTTCCTCCTTCCCAGGCCCCTCCGTCTTTCTGTCTCTACGCCGACCATGTATTCTTACCCTTCCCAGTCGCATCCACCCTATGCACACCAAGATTCCTCCTATCCTTCCCAGCAACAACAGCCGCCACAACCTCCGTCTTCCTCCCAGCAGGCCAGAGACCGTGATCAATCTCGTGATGCATCTCATTCGACGCCTCCTCGTGTCATTGGCGCCCCTCTCAATTTTTCCACTGGCCAGTTCGCTGGAAAACACGTGCGGGCTGAGCTCATAGAACTGCAAAAAGCCGATCTTGGGCGCAAGTAAGTCCCGAATCCCCTTTGTAATCCGGTTGTTCTATATCGTCATCAGGTACGCCCGTAAAGACCGCAGACCGCTCGATCCCCCTCCCGTCGTCCAACTCAAGTTTTTCTATGCCTTCCCAGGCACAGACACGCCCGATAGGGAAGTCGAAAACTACGAGTTGCGTCTATTTCCCTTTCATTCCCTGATTCTGAGTGACTGGGGTTCCCTTAGCGAAATCAATAACATGGGCCTCATTTGTCACGTCGACCTCTTTCCTGTTCCCTCCAGCGACTCGCCTGACACCCCCACCGACCCCAAACGACGCCCAGATCAGGCACAGGCGTCACCTGGCCGCGCGTCCTCATCCACACTGTCCCCAACGCCCTACTCTCCTGGTGCGCAGCAGTACCCGTATACGTACCCCGCACCGCAGCCTCCTGCTCCCTATCCCACTGCCGTCCAACAACAACCACAACAACCGCAGCAGGGTGGCGCGCCACTTGGAGCTATGTCAGCTGTCCACACCAACCATCTACCACAACAACAGCAGGTACAGGATCCGCAGCAGTTTGTCCCCAATCAGCCGCCATTGCACGCGACGCGCCCGGAAGAGATCGTACATTACTTCAAGGGGACCTACCCCATTAACGAGGGCTCTAGACAGACCGAAGCCCTGGCAGGCACCACCTTTGTACAGGCGGCCAACCTCGACTACAAGGGCAACAAAGTGTTGATGTTCGTTTTCTCAGTCCGTGTCTTCTCTCTCTGTCCTCCCAACCAACTCCTCTCTTGTGTGTTACTTGCGTTGGCGCGACGTACTGACGTGCGTACCTGCGACATGATAGGACCTCGCGGTGAAGGCAGAGGGGAACTTTATACTCCGCTACCGCTGCTTCGACCTCTTCTCCCGCGTCGCTGCGACCGATGGACAGACGCCCGTCTGGGCCGAGTGCTACGGCGGGCCATTCCGCGTCTACTCGACAAAGGAGTTTCCCGGTCTACGGGCATCGACCGACCTTACAAAGGTGCGCCACGGTAACCATCGCACCGCGTTCAGCGTTCCCTGACAACCACGCACACACAGCACCTGTCGTACTTTGGAGTGCGTCTGAATCTACGGGAGACAGAGCGCAAGCGCCGCAGAAAGGTCGACGACCCATCGCAGAGCGCGTCTGCAGGCAGCGCTGGCGGTGCCTCGTCCGGCGGTGTGCGCAACGACAAGCGGCGCGGCGACGACGATGGAAGCGGGTACGACGATTAACGATTCCCGTGAGTCGAGCCGGGCCGGCGCGCCACCCGCCTTTCCGCTGGGGCCGGTGGCAAACGAAACGCTGCTGCTGCTCTAGACCCCAGTACAGTACCACACGTCTTTTTTGCTATGAATTGGCGGCCCGCACAGACACCGCATGAGGAGCAACGCCGGGGGCGTGAAACATAAGGCGACTCCTGGCCAGTTGTTCCGTGGTTTTTGCGTATAGATGTCATCCCCGATCGGAGACGGGAGAGGCGATATGATACGTGTGTGCGCCGCAGTGTGCCGCCGGCGAGTCACTTGCAGCGAGATGGACCGCCGCCGCCGCCGTGCCTCAGGCTTCGGAGACTCACTCGCGCACCTAAATTTACTTGTTTGGCTCGCTTGCCCACCTGTCTTTTCCTTTCCTTTTGTTATCGTTATCATTGTCGCTGTTTTGCTACTCATACGCCACCCGGCGTCCGGGTTTGGCTCCTCGGGGCATTGAGTTGTCCGGGTCTGTATTACTCTTACGTATACTGTAGCACTTTGACTTTTTGATCGTAATCTCATACATGAGCCTCTTTGGACTTTTTTCATTGTGGCGCTGGTCCGCCCATGCATTGTCAGTGATTGTACTGAAACCCAAAAACCCTCGGATGTAAACTTGGAGCTGATAGCCTAGCAGGCCGAGGGTAACTACAGTAGTGTAACCTACTTTATTGTCTTCTTCCGTGGGCTGTGGCGCCGCTTCAAGTTTTGGCATCTCCGCCGGCACATTTTCCTTTTTAGAAAATGGGCCGAAACAGAACCAAGCCACAAACGGATGTTTGTTTTTCCCTCTCTTCCCGTCGCCTACTGGTTGTAGTACCCTGTCCAAGAGTTGCAGTCTTGACCGCGCACGCCAATTGTGCTGCTATTGTGGACCAACTACCGCAGCAGGCCTGGGACTGCGCTCACTCCTCCTCCTAGCTCCGACCTCACTCGCTCAGCGCTCACCCCAGAAGGGCTTTTTCGTTGTGGCAGTTTTTGGCTTTTTTTCGGAGACTCGGACTCCCGGGTTTGGACTGTCTCCTATCAATTGCCCGTCAATGTTTCTTATCATAAAACCGTCCGGGATCAGCGGATATGGTACATTTGGTGGAGTCTCTTCTTTGTTTTAGGTGGTTAGGGACCATAGCCAGACCGCAGTTACGCTCGGGGTTATGGGGCAGCCGTAATTGGGCACCGTCAAAGTTCAAGTTCTTGGACGTACAGTGGGACTACGGTGAGCAAATATCTTGGCAGATTTAGAACTGCTGCGCATTGGTGGGACAATTAATCATGAGGGCTGTGACTCGGATGGCGTGTGATATATACAGTATGTGAGCAAAAAAGGCCATTTCTACCTACTTCCCATCCCACACAACGCTTATCTATCTCTCTTGACGGTCCGGTACCTCCTCTTTTCCTTCTGGAACACTGGTACGCCTGCTGTCAAACCCAAAAGTCCCCCAACAATGCCGCCCACAATTAATGATGGTCGTAGCGTCTACGGCCCACATATACGAATCTGAGTCGTCCATGGCGGCCTACTGTAACGAACGTTCCCATCTTCCACGCCCCCAGCCCCGGAAGACCGTCCAGCACGCGCTTGCGTAACGCGACGCGGTCTATCGGCAGCAGCTGTGGCTGGTAGAGCGCACAAGAAAAACGAACACAAATATAAAAGGGAAAGAACCCGTCGTTTCATTTTTGCGCTCAGTCAACTACATGTTGCGTCGGCGCTGAGCCATAATAGGACGCGGGCCCTGTTGTCACTGCAGACGAGGGCTTGGCTCGCCGCATATTGTGGCGATGCGTCCATAACGGTTTGTACTTCGGTGGCTGGCATGAAGTCGAGACACGATTTTTCTTGTGAGAACTGTTGGTGCGAATATCCGATTGGTGATACAGTTCAATCTGATGATAGCTTCTGTCGCGTACAGTAGATCATGATCGATGCGTCGATCGGAGCCGGTTAGAAGGCCTCGGATCACCAGCATTTGAGATTTTTCTCATTGAACACTCTGGGGGCCTACTGTACTGTTCTACAGTATACTATATTCGGCTCGCTGTGATATGGAATTACTGTAGGAATTGAAATGGAAATGGAAAACAGGAACGAGTCAAGGTACATGTCGCGCTGGCGCATAACTTAAAATCGAAATCATAAGCCTCCATCAGGTGGCGCTTCGCCTTCTTGCTTTATACAAATGGTACCGATTCGGCGTCACACAATTCAGGCGTACTCTGTACATTTGGCCTAAATCCGTAATAAGCTATTATGAGCGGAACGCTTTGACTGGATGAGCGTGCCCCTCATACCCGCCCGCGCTCCAGATATCAAGCTGAGTCAGGTCATCGAGGTGGGTCGGCGCGCCCACGCCCACCTGTCGATAATATGGAGAAAGGCTCTCACGTAATAAATAGCAGCACCCAAGGCACGAGTGAAGCCCACTTTCCTAGTGGGACGACGAAGAGATCTGTCATTTTGACCATGGGGCTAGGATCCACCCTAAGTACCCTCCTACCCACACTCATGTGCATAAAGGGGGCAGATCGAGCGCTGACAGCGGCTGACAGTCCAACGTGACTGCGCCTCTGCGCCGTCGGCACAGTACGAGTTCAATACTCTCCTAAAAAGGCAGGTTGATCTGCACCGCATTGCGCTGCACCGCATAGCTGCCGCACGCACCGCAATCGCTCGCACGTACAATACCTGCCACGGCCCAAATCGCCGCAACAACACTAACACTAGCCCCGACGGCAACGGGGCATGAAAAAAAAAAAAAAAAAAAAAAGAATACGGAAATTCTTCTGCGATTGGCACTCATGTGCCTTAAGAGTGCGCGGTGTTACTGTGGGTTCGGTGGGGGAGGGGGGGGGGGTTCCACGTCCGGGTGCAAAAGTGCATGCGAATGCGTTCACGGTCCAGTGGCGTACGTACTTGGCGGCCAGCAAGCAAGGGGGAAGACCAGAAGCAGGCCTTTATTGTCATGAACAGGGGGCTTCGGAGCGTTATTGGACGGCTTCCGTGTCAAGTAACATTCATCGTCTGTCCTCGAAAGCTGGTTCCCTGGCAGCGACGCGAGTTCAGCGAATTATGAGAGCCCAGGGCGACTGGCGCGCCACTGCGGAGTTTGTCGCCAGCGCCCATCGGCCCCCCCCCATCACATTTATCGGATAGGAGTGCGGTACGGGGAGAGAAGTTCTCCGGAATGGCATGGAAGGAACCCACACAACACATACTGTATAGAGCACCCACGTCATCTGCTTTGCGACTCCGACCTGTCAGCTTACCAAAGAAACGTGGAAAGTTAGTACAGGTAGCATTGTGGAACCCGATCAAACAGCGACCGGGGTACTCGGAGCTCACCCAAGCGTGGTGGGGTAGTCGGTACTAGTAAGGTGGAGGGGGTTCGCAGCTGAGATCCGTGTTCTGTGGGTTGTGCCCAGCCGAGCCGGAGTGTCGGGCGGGGATTGATTCACCGGAGGGCTTTATGTGATGATTGCTTTAAACACACGCGCGAGTTACAACAGCCACGAAGCTTTAAAAAGCGCCTTGTTACGGGGGCATGGAATCTAATAAATAACACATCGCAATCATGGGGCCGCGTGGAGGGACTCGGGATCCGGGACACGAATTGAGTTCCGACGCCGACGGGATGGGAAGAAAGTGGGGCGTTTTTGACAGGACTGCGGCGCTGGTACTGCACTGTGGTCCAGGGTCGGTTCCTCTATTTCGGCATAATGCCATCGAATCAGGGTGGACAAAGAAATGAAAACGAGTACGACAACAATGACTAGAACCCCGTTATCCGGGGTTAGAGTGGAAACGCCTTGGAAAACCACAGAACAATATGGTAACTCACAGAAAGGCCGGGGTTGAGTCATGTACCAGGACCTACAGTACTGTATGATCATCACATCGATGCTGGTAGCGCTCGTATCGTACTGTACCTGGTCCCCACAATGAACCACATTCTTCCCACGGCCTCGGTCCGCTTTGCCTGGGCTCACCTCAAGCAGTCGATGATGGTGATGGAAGCATTTCATCTGCTATCCCGTGGAGCTGTGCTGCTGTCCGAGTCCGCCATACCCACACCTACCCATAATTGATTGCATGATTGCTCATGCTTGCCCGTGCTTGGTTCACACCTTCTATGTGTACGCCACCTTCCCACACTCCCCACGTGCTGCTTTTCCACGTTTCACTTTGTTCCTGCAGTAGTATTATGACACATGTGTCCACGGAGACTCAACGAGGCCCATAGCTTGCATTCCCAAGCCTGCTGCCCCTACGCGCGGCCTTTGCGACCCAAATACGACGCGCCCCGACAGTGGTGGACACCTCTGTGAAGTTGCGTGCTATGCCAAAGCATGCTGCGACCGCTTCTGCTCTCCTTCGACCACTCGGCTCCCGGCGGCCCACCGTCTTTGTTCCAGAGCCCGCTGCACTTGCGCGCGGCATTAGCGATTCAAAGTGAACCCCGTCCTTCCACCAGGGCACCCCTGTATACGATGTCTTGCGCTACGCAGAAGCCTGCACAATCACTATCAACACTTCACACCTGAGATGCCATAGATTCTTTTGAGACATAGTGGCGATCTTGCGGCGTTAGACGGCGTCTAGGAAGCTGGTAAACACGGCAACGCGTGTATTACGAGTCCAGCGTTACAGTAATAAAAGTCGCCCACCTCAGTCACAAGAGAAAAGACCGAGGCGCATATACGGCCTTAAAAGTAAAAGTGGAACTGTATAGTTAATAAAGGCCCTCGGGGCGTCCAAAAGCGAAACTACGGTCCGCGCTACCGGCGATTGACTCGTCCAAGACCTAGGCGGGCCGTGCCCCATAAAGCCTAGGCATTGACTTCAGGCGTCACGACGTGAAAATGATACTCAGAAATAAATCCTTCGTTTGTGAAACGCAAATTAAGGGTCTGGGCTATCAAGAGCCCCTCGGTTATACCGTCTATGTCCGTGGAGGTGGAGAGCACCTGAGCTGCCTTGTCCCGACGCCAGCTTTTCCGGCGCATGTATGGTTCGACAATGCAACTTTTTTTTTTTGGTGATGCCACTTGGCAATAGGAAGTAGATTAGCGTTCAACGTTCAACGTTCAACTTTGTTGTAGAGGCTTCAGATACTCCATTTGTATGGAACTCATATCAGTCGGACGTCACCACGTTTTACCCGTCGCTTAACAATGTCAAAGGTATCCTAGCAGCAAAACCTCGAGCAAACCTCGGTTTTGCTCGCATTTTTACCTCTGCACCCGAGTTCATTTCCACGTGAAAAGGCACTATAAGAGCTCTCAAAACCTACCGATCTCTGAATCTCTGGCGTTCTTCTTAAACCTACCAGCGCATTGCACTGAGACTCTCTCTGTGACCTCCTGTAATAATGCGCTACCATTTGATCTCTGTGCTCTCCGTCATTGCTGCTATTCACCTTGGCAGTCTATCAAAGCCCCTCTCACCACATTGGGATGACATGCGTATCAAGCATTCTTGGAATGCCGTCCCGGAGAACTGGGAGAGCGTAGGCTGCCCACTTGATGGCACCACGATCGATCTATATGTTGCACTCGGGCCCTACCATGAGAACGCCTTGATCGATGCGTTATACGAGGTCAGCAACCCAGACCATCCAAGGCACGTCTTCTTCATCACTTCTTCACTCGTGCACGTACTTACGAGTGTTGCTGTTTCTATGCAGATACGGAGCGTACTTATCCGAAGAGCAGGTTGCGGGGCTTGTCGCTCCGCACCCAGGAACCCTCGAGATCGTCAACTCCTGGCTCGAATACCACGGCGTACCCTCCTCGTCCGTCTCGATGACACACAGCGGTACCACGCTGACTCTCAACGGCGTGTCTGTAATCCAAGCCAACGCTCTCCTCGGCGCATCGTATCAACTCTACAGGCACGTCAAGACAAATGAGACCATCGTCCGCACAATCGGCTACGCGCTTCCCGCTGCATTGCACGGGCTCGTCCAGACTGTAGCGCCGACAACGTACTTTGCCTCTCCGCGCACGCAGTGGCAGCCACCACGCAATCGCTCCGGCGGGGCAGTGCTATCGAGTCGCGACGGAGACCGTGAAACCACACCACCGCTCCTGCGCTGGCTGTACGGCACGTCCCCCTATACACCCGTTGCGACAGACCAGAATGTAATCGGTATTGTGGGAATTCTAAATGACTACCCGAGCCCGGCGGATCTGGCGACGTTCATGCGCACATACCGCACCGACGGGGCCGATGCGACATTCACCGTCGTACAAGTTAACGGTGGGGGATACGACCCGAACCATCCCACCACCGAGGCGAACCTCGACATCCAGTATTCTCAGGCCATGGCATATCCGACCCCGGTCATCTTCTATAGTAACGGCCTCGGATCGTCTGGCACAACCGATTGGTTCCTCTCCTGGCTTGGCTATATCCTCAAACAGACGAACATCCCGCAGACGATTAGCGCGTCGTACGTCATCGATGAGAGGACCGTCCCGAAGGGATATGCAACGTACCTGTGCTTCATGTTTGCTATTCTCGGCGCGCGTGGCGTCAGTGTGATCTTTCCGAGTGGGGATGACGGCGTCGGCCGAGGGGACTGCAAGACCGACGACGGCTCCGTCCGGTTTCTCCCGCTCTTCCCCGCAACCTGTACGTGTGACTTTTTTTTTCTAGCCTTGGGAACAGTACGATACCGGCTCAGGTCACTCACCACACCGCCATGCTTTCGCAGGTCCCTGGGTCACCACCGTTGGTGGAACGACGAAATTCTTTCCGGAGGAGGGGGCATTAATTTCCGGGGGTGGCTTCTCTAGCTACTTTCAACGCCCGAAATACCAGCAGCAGGCCGTTTCTACCTTCTTCCAGCACCTCGGCAACACGTATCAAGGCCTTTACAAGTGCGTTCACGCGTGACCTAATCTGGCTCCTATTTACTTCTGGTAGTATTTCGGGCCGGGGAATCCCCGATATCGCTGCTCAAGCTTTGAGATTCCCGATCTTCATCGATGGCGTCGAGAAACATGTAGACGGCACAAGCGGCTCTGCACCCGTACGTATTTCCTTCCTCCTTCCTATCGTTGTCCATTCTCGAGCATCCGACTGACCGCACGTACAGATCGTGGCGGGCATAATCGCACTGCTCAATGATCACCAGGTCTCGCGAGGCAAGGCCCCTCTCGGCTTTCTTAACCCCTGGCTGTACGGCAAGGGACTCGAGGGCATCTACGACGTCACGACAGGCTCGAACCCGGGCTGTAACCTTGATGGATTCTCCGCCACCGCGGGATGGGACCCTGTGAGTCCCGCCAAACTTGTACCTCTTCTTTTTCGACGATGGCGGACTGTGAGCCCCGTAGGTCACGGGTCTCGGGACGCTTAATTTCGACAACCTGAAGTACATACTTGACCTAGGGTCTCCCGAGTCGAGAACCTAATGAAAAAGGATAGCTCTAGACATGCGTCATTGCGTGTATGCACCCGAGATAGTTTTGGGAACTCTCCAGCTCAAACTCCTGCCGAACGTCGAAATCAGGTCCATGACGTACAGAGCCAAGGTCATCTGTGATTCTGGCGTCTCAACCCTTTTTAGCTCGGACTCACCCGGCCCTCAAAGATAAGCAGAATTGCGTAAGGGTGATGCGTAACGGAGTCAATTATGGTTTGTATCTACTAATAAACGTTCTATTCCAAGGACAACTACTAGTAGTGTGAACGAGGACGTTAAAATAGAGCATCAGGATTCGGTGCAAAGAAGTTCATCTGGGCCACTCTTCATAACTTGAACCCGCCAGCAAGGCCCATCACATTCTTCGGGTCAACGGCCTGTTTTATCGCACGCAACCTAGGAAGATTGGCCCCATAAATGTCTTCCAGCGGCGTGTCAAACAATGCGTAGTTGGGGTACACAGACGCGTATGACACATTTTGCCCAGTCTGCGTCAGCCGCTGCGGTGACCGTATCGGAGTAATTGCGCAGTGACTTGGCCATGGTCTCGTCCAGGGAGGCGTTGCTGAACGCGAAAGAGACAACCGTGGGGAAGAGAGAGCGAGAACGGTCAGGCGGGTACGCTGAGTCGGAATCGTGAGAGAACACGCCGCCGTCGAAAGGTTCCATGGTAGCTGCGATAGCGACATTCGGATCCAGATCCCCGAGCTTCCTTCCCCAGAACTGCGGGCGCGCGGTCGCTGAGTTGTGCTCGGATGCATGCGGCGAGATAACACCTACCAAGGTCTGATTCACGATTGTGTCGAAAACAGAGGGAGAATACTGAGTGACAGAGATACCATTGAGGTAAGCACTGTGTGTCTTCATCAAACACGTTTATAGAGAATTGGGTGATGACCTACCGGGCTGTGGGCGGTGGATATAGGAAGGCGAGGCTGTTGACTAAGTCGACCAGCGACCTCGTCTTGACGTCAGACTGATTAGTTGGAATCGCCAAAAAGTCATCGAAAATCCCTGGCGTGGGTGTGGGCGCATTATAGAAGATGACAGCAATGGGGATGACCTTGAAAAGGATAATTCCGAGCTGGTTAGGAGAATATTAGGAACATGGAAACGTACCCCCCCTGGAGTGTAACTCGTAGCGACATTCAAAGCAGCCTTCGTGTCGTTCTTCTGTTGGAACTTCACGAGGGCTTCCTTCACTAAACCTAGTTGGTCTATGGTGTAATTTCGGATCCCACCCTGTCAAACCGAGTGAGTTCGAGAGAAGCGTTACGTAAATCAGGGTCCTAACCCAAATTTGGCCCTGGGGTATCGTCTTGTAAGTGAACTTAGTCACAATACCCTGTTATCAATTAGCCCTCTTTATATCCACCTCGAAAGGAAATGGTGCACAAAGTTATTCCCTCCACCCTGGGAATATGTACTCTCAATGAAGCGTCTCCATATGGTTTCATGTCACTTACCCGAAGTGCGAACCATAAATCTTCATTGCTTGATGTCACATTTGTAATGGTTCCGTTCGGTAAGATGAGCTCATATCCCGCCATATTGTCGATAGTTAGTCCGTACTGGTTGCTCATGAATGCATAACCTGTGGCACGGAATCTCAATGAGCGGTCAGAATCGTAACAAGGAGGCTCGTGCATCACCGACCGCCTCCCAGCGTCAGACCGGAAACACCGACGGTAGGACTTCTTCCTCCGATGACGTTCAATCCAGTTGAGTTCAGAGCTGCGTATACCTGGGTCCAAGTAACGCCAGGTCCAGCGTCAACGGTCCCCGTGGCATTATTGAGTTCGACGCTGTTGAACCGGGTCATGGAAATCTGGACCCCACTCGTAGAAGAGAACCCAGGATTAACTATGTGACCACCGCCTTTCACCGCAAAAGGTGTGCGGGTGGATCCCAAAATGCGCAGCTATACAACGTGCAGTGAGTGTGATTTATTGTCAAAGGAAGGACCATACAATCTCGCTGACGTCTTCTACTGAGCCAGGCTCGACGGAGCACGTAGACGCCTGAGTGGACGATATAAGAGCATGTTCATTGTCGGCGACATACTGGGTCGAGTCTTCATCTCTAGGTCAGCTCTGCTTTGCTAGGTGAAGGCTAACACAAGGCCACGCACTGGGGTAGAACACCTGAGAGGAATTGGAAATGGCGGACGCGATTCTGCGACAAGTACTTTGGTACCGAATGGGTGGTGTTGCCGTAAGAGCAGAAGCACGCGAGAAGGATGCCAGAAAGAAGGCGACAACTAAAAAGGTTGTCGAGAGCATACTGTTGCGAGTGAGGTGATCAAGGGTGAGCATCCGAGTCGGCTCGTAATGCAGTCATATCCTTTTATTACTGTTCTTTCATATCGGAGGTAAGCCAGATACACCACCGACTATTTCAAGAGCCGGAGCGTCAGGCAGGCGACGGCAGCGCTGGCGTTAATCCAAGGGCTCCATCTCACAATGAGCACTAAATGGAGTCAGGTGCATGTGCGAGCGGCTGTAAGAGTACTGGCGGAGGCCGATCTCCCAACCGCGGAGGGAAAACAATAGCAAGTGCAGTGGAAGTACGTCCGAGTCGAGTGAGAAACCATTCAGGAGTAAATAGTTCACAGTGTTGATATTCGAGGTGGTACCGTAGTAGAAACAAATTTGAAAGGGTTTGAGTAAGCCAAATATCTTGAATGGGCGGACCGAGCTCGTCCTTCAGTCGTTGACAACGCAAAAGGTGCGAACATTCTCGGATGGCGGGCGGTATTGTATCCACACAAGAGCCAACAACCATCACTGATAGGGAGATTACTCAGCCTTACTGTAGGTGCACCGCGTGATGGTAATGGCTTTGGTGACTCACATGATTGTTCTCAGCAAAATTTTTAACTTCACAATCATGGCCCGGTTCAGCCTTTGTGGGTGACTGGTGAGTTGGCCGTGACCGGCCATCCGGCGTTAGTCAACACAGCGTCGCCTAATGATGCCCCATTCCTCTTTGTTGAATCCTTTGTATTTTCATCGCTGCTCTGCCTTGTTCCTGAAAGATACGTGGCAGCAAAGTCTATAGGCAGTGAGCCTCTTTATTCCTTTTGTATTTCCCTTCCTCCATTTTTGTTTTCTTCGAAGGGATGACGGAATGTGCAGATGACCATGTCTTTGCACATTATATGTACGAGTACGAAATGACAATGTTGAGTGATTGCAAATTATGTTCCATTCTGGGGGTGACTGGAAAAAGAGGACCGGGATGGGACTCATGCTAGCTTGAGGGGATTGAGTTAGTAGAATATAGTATATAGGCAAATGAACAATATTCGAGCGCTGTAAGGATCCCTCGGGCTCTGGCCCCGAAATCGCACGTTTTCGGTCTTTTCGGCCTCAGTCCGGCATCGCTTGCCACATCGGTCTTGCGTTCCCACGGACTCATACACGAATCGATCTTCGGGCTTTCCATTCCCCCTCTCCTTCTCGCCATACACACACACACACACACACACACACACACACTCTCTCTCTCTCTCTCTCTCTCTCTCTCCTTCCCTCTCTGCTGCTCATTACATCTCTCGACCGCTCTCGACCGACAGCCACCCGTGCTCGGCCCCTTGGCAACTCAATGGTAGGCTGCGCGTCCCAGCGCTTCGTGTCTTTTGTCCTTCTACACCCCATCTCATCCCCTGCTTACTGGCTCATTCGTAGCTACGGTTTCTCTGTATATAAACCCGTCCGCGTCGACTCGAAATATCATCTTGTTTTTCCCTTTTTCGTCCGTCTGCCCTCTACGCCATCCCGGTTCGAGTCAGGCCCGCCGCTCGGGCACTCCTACTCACATCGCTCCCCGTCGCTCTTCCTTGTTTCGCCGCTTCGGACGGTATCGTTCTCTCGCGCGGCTTGTCACTCGTTTCCCGTCCCCGACGCTCTCGCTCTCGCCCTTGTCCGCTCACGTTCGCACAAGCATTCGCTGACGCGATCGCTCGGGACTTGGAGCGTCTATTCTTGTCTGTCATCCCTGACCCCTCTGTGTGGAATCCCTCTCCGCCTACGAACTCACACGGACTAGGCTCCGTACAGCGCACGCGAGACAGGAACGAAAAGGCAATGACTGCCAATGAGATTGGGGACTCATTTTAAATACAAGTACAGTATTACTCGAACATGGTACTTGGGCATTCGCATTTACTGCGTTAGTTTTAAATAAAACGCGACATGAAGAAACGTTCGATCGGTTATACCAGAATCAAAGGCCGTTCATTCAGAAACCGAGACTAAAGCAGCGCCTTAGGCGCTTTCCGAGGCTCTGCTATCGCCGTACCCAGGCGTGTCCGCGTTCACCTCTGGCGGAGTAAATTCCGCCATGGAATTCACTACGAAGGGCTCCATCTCCGTTACTTCTCGTAACTTAAACCCCCCAGCAAGGCCCATCACATTCTCTGGGTCAAGCGCGTCTTGTATCGCACGCAGCCTAGGAAGATTAGCCCCATAAAGGTCTTCCAGTGGCGTGTCAAAAAATGCGTAGTTGGGGTGCACAGACGCGTGCGACACATTTTGCCCATCTGCGACCGCCGCCGCGGTGACCGCATCAGAATAATTGCGCACCGCCTCTGCCACCGTGCCGTCCAGGGAAGCATTGCTGAAAGAGACAATGAGAGCCGACGGGAAAAGAGCACGAGAACGGTCGGGTGGGTACGCAGAGTCGGAACCGTGAGAAAACACGTCGCTGAGGAGTGGTTCGAAAGTGAGTGTGACGGCGACATCTGGATCCAGACGTCCGAGTTCCCTTCCCCAGAATTACAGATGCGCGGTCGTTGAGTCATATTTGGACCGTGACGCGTGCTGCAAAATGGTGCTCACCAAGGTTTGATTCACGATTGTGTCGATAACAGACGGAGAGTACTGAGTGACGGAGATACCATTGAGGTAAGCTCTGTGGTTTTCTATTAGCACTCTTTATCGCCAAGAGTCTAGGTAACCCACCGAACTGTTTTTGGAGGATTTATGAAGGCGAGGCTGCTAAACATGTCAACGAATGATCTCGTCCTGACGTCAGACTGATTAGTCGGGATCGCCAGGAGGTCGTCGAAAATCCCCGGTGCGGGTGTAGGCGCATTATAGAAAACGACGGCAGCGGATATGACCTGGAAAGATGATTTTTCCTGGTCGGTAAAGGAGAACACCGATTATTGAGAACACGAAGACGCACCCCTGCCGGAGTGTAAATCGCAACGACATTCAAAGCAGCCTTCGCGTCGTCCTTCTGCTGGAACTTCACGAGGGCTTCCTTTACTAAATCCAGTTGGTCTACGGTATAATTGCGGGTACCGCCCTATCAATCTGAGTCAGCTAGAGGGTATCAGTGTTACCCAAACCGGTGTTACTGACCCAGACTTGGCCCTGGGGTACCGTCTTGTAAGTGAACTTGGTCACGATACCCTGTTATCAATGTCAATCAGACTTCTTTTTCTATCGACCCTATAAGTAAGTGGCGCACAAAATTGTTCCCTCCGCCCTGTCAGTGAGAACATGTAGTCACCACAAAACGTCTCCATACGAATTTAAAGTCACTCACTCGAAGTGCGAACCATAAATCTGTATTGCTTTGTGTCACATTTGTAATGGTCCCGTTTGGTAGGACGAGTTCATATCCTGCCATATTATCGATGGTTAATCCATACTGGTTGCTCATGAAAGCATAACCTGCGACACCGAATCGTATCAGTGGTCATTATCGTATCGTGGAAAGGAGGGTCCAAATCTACTTACCACCGCCCAGAGTCAAACCGGAAACACCAACTGTAGGTATGCGTCCTCCGATGATGTTAACCCCAGATGATTCCAGAGCTGCGTATGCTTGGTCCCAAGTAAGGCCAGACCCTACGTCAACGGTACCCGTGGCATGATTAAGCTGGACGCTGTTGAATCGGATCATGGAAATCTGGACCCCGGTCGTAGACGAGAACCCAGGATTAAACGTATGACCCCCGCCTTTCACCGCGAAAGGCGTTCGCGTGGTTCCCAAGATGCGCAACTATTATAACAGGCCGTAAGTACCAGCCTATGTTGAGGGTCTCCGAAGTACCGTACAATCACGCTGGCATCTGCTGCTGAGCCTAGCTCGATGGAACATGCAGACACCTGATTGGACGAGATGATAGCGTGCTCATTGTCGGTGTTATACTGGCTCGAGTCTTCACCTCCACGTCAGCCCAGTCCTGGATAAAGGTTGACACAAGGACCGCTCACTGGGGTAGAACACCTGAGAGGAGTTGGAAATGGCGCATGCGATTCTGCGGCAGGTACTTCGGTACTGAGGGGGTGTTGTCGTGAGAACAGAGGTATGCGAGGACGCCAAAGATAAGGCGACAATCAAGAAAGCTGTCGAGAGCATACTGTTGCGAACAACTTGAGGGAAGCTGTCGAGACTGAACTTTGGTCCGTAGTGCAGTCATACCCTTTTATTTCTACTCCCTCAGACTGGAGGTAGGTCAGATATACTACCAATTAGATCGAACGGCGCAGCTTTAGGCAGGCTCTATCTCGAAGCATGCATGGGGCGCCGGTGCGCGCCTAATAGAAGTGATGACCATGAGGTCAAGCTTCTACTACCTTGAACGGTGTGTAAGCCTCAAGGTGCTGTGGTAGGGTTGTTCGATCAGGAGAACTATGGGTAGCTCTGGACTCCTGTAGGAAGCCGAGAAGCTTGGGAAGGTGGCATTTTATGTGAAATAGGCGGTCAGACGTACCGATGCGACTTTTTTTTTTAAAAAAAGACGCAACTTTGGTCGATTATTTGTATTTAAGTTTAGCGAACACGTAAAGGGGGCAGTGATGTAGGGTGTGGATATCAATCGCGAACATGTCACCGCATGGGCAGATGTGATCAAGTTTTGTCTGAAACAAAGGGCATAGTCTGCTATGAACGCATGACCGATCGCCTAACGCAGGGCAGTAGAGACTGCTAGTGTGTGAGGGGGTGGGGGAACTATGAGTGGATGCCATTCAAAAGCGGTGATCGTGGTCGTCTGGGGGGTGGTGAATAGAACGCTCTATGGTAGGGGCATGTTGCCAAGTGAGAAACTACAGTCAGTGGCGTAAGCTGCAACCATGGTGACTTGTATACTCTTCTGGTATGGAGTGGAGCGGCTGTTGGGCATGCCGTCTGATCCATTGCTGCGGCACGCTTTGGGGATTCATTCGAACTTCTTTACGAAAAATTGAGCGCTTGTGATCCTTCGGTGCCTGTGTGAAGAAAATCCCTACATTCCTATAGTAGACGACGCGCTGAGCGCGGTTCTAAAATTATGATTAGGGTCTTGGGCTGCCGGCCAGTGAACCGCCCGACGATAGTAAGTTAAGTGACTGACGTGCGTCCAGTGTCACACTGCCAGTGTGTGAATATGCACCGCGGCGTTAGCCCGTGTAACTTTGTGGTCACCACGATCGAGTGCATCGTACCCATCTCGAACTGGACGACTTTCTCGCACGGCGCCAGCGTCGGGGCCTTCGATCTTTACCACCGCTTGCTGCTCCCCCCACAATCTCACCGTCGGCGTGACACCGGTTGGTGATCTCGCAAATTGCGTGAATTACTCATTTCACGGGGTCCTCGTGTAGCCAGCGAACATGCTCCTTGCTGGTGGTTGGCCCGCCGCCGTTTCATGATACCCAAGAAAGTCACGCGGTCCCAGTTAGGAGCCCCCTGGGACGCGGTCACAAGTCATTGGTTTGTGGCAAGGCTTGTAGTATTTAGTACGACACCCTCTCATTGATATGGGTTTCTGCGTTGAGCGTTAACCTGAGGCCTACCAGCGACCACGTATGGGGATGTCTTGGGTCAGTTGCCACATCAATTGAATGTTAATACCAGTGCTGGCGATTCAGAAAACCATGTCCGAGTAACTGAGAGGCAAGTGGATATGACCCTGCTCCAGAGTTGTGCTCAGGATCCGAATATGGCCGCCAGCTAGCAGGAAGGTCCCATGAGATAATTAGCGCTGACCGGTCGTGGGCGTCTATTCTGAGTCACAGATTGGTCAGCGAGCGCTCTTACCCCAACTTCCCAAGTGAATGAGACCAACTGGAATTTGTGTGTTGGGTGATGGCAATTAAGTGCTGAGAGGTAAGCAGTGAAAAGCTCACAGTAGAGGAAAGGATATAGAGCCTGAGAACGTGCAAGCAGACAGGATGTTTTCTTTTCGCGGATGCAAGATGATTAGCGCAAAAAGCATGTCGAAGACACTTCTGGGAGCGACTCCTTTGGTTCTATTAGCCAAGGTGTCACCTGGGCCTCAAAAGGCACGAGAAATATTAATAAAATGGGAGGCCGATTGGTTGCTATACACCGTATCTATTAAATGCGTCATTCACAGGGCCTACAAGGAACGACCGGAGGAGTATGGGGATTCAGTATGAACGACCCCATCCAAGTCATCCATCATAGCTTAAACCCACCAGCAAGGCCCATCAAATTGTTCGAGTCAACCGCCTTCTAGATCCCATGCAGCCAAGGTAGATTTTCCCCATAAATGACTCCCAGCAGCGTATCAAACAACGCGTAATTGGGGCACACAGCCGCATGCGAAACATTTTGCCCATCCGCAACCACTGCCGCGGTGGCCGCATCGGAGTAACTCCGCAAGCCCTTATTTACAGTGTCGCCCAGGGATGCATTGTTGTATGCAAAAATAGCAGCTGTAGGGAAGAGAGCACGGGAACGGTCGGGTGGGTACGCAGATGCGGGACTATGAGAGAACACATCCTTGAGAAATGGCTCGAGGGTGAGTACGACGATGGCATTTGGATCTAGTGCCCTGATCTTTCCTCCCCAGAACTACAGACACGCTGTCATTGAGTGAGATTTGGACGCGTGAGGTAAGATGGTGCTCACCAAAGTCTGATTGACGAATGCGTCAAAGACAGGCGGAGAGTACTGCGTGACTGAGATACCGTTGAGCCGACCACTATATCTTTCCATCAGCCAATTTCCATTGATCGACAGAACTGAGTTTGGGGAATTTATGAAAGAGAGACTGTTGAACATGTCAGCGAATGATCTCGTCTTGACATCGGACTGATTAGTCGGAATCGCCAAGAAGTCATCGAAAATCCTCGGCGCCAGTGTGGGCGCATTATAGAAAACGACGGTGGCGGATATGGCCTGGATAAATGCTATTTCCTGGCCTGAAAAATATTACAACGTGAAGACATACCCCCGCCTGAGTGTAAATCCTGGGAACATTCAATGCGGCCTTCGTGTCATTCTTCTGCTGGAACTTTACGAGGGCTTCCTTCACTAAATCCAGTTGGTCGACATTGTAGTTAAGAGTACCACCCTGCCAAATCGAGTCAGCTTGAGAGTATGGATGTTACGTCAATCGGTGTTACTGACCCAGACATGGCCCTGGGGAACTGTCTTGTAAGTGAACTTAGTCACGATACCCTGTCATCAATATCAATTAACAAGAGTAAGTTGGTAATGTGATTATAACGGGTGCTTGAACCGTTACCATCCACATGGTACGTTTTCCCACGGTCAAGGCGAGGCTTGCGCTCGCAACTCGCCATTGGACGATATGGATCAACTGTGACGTGACCAGCATATACCCCTCCTAGGAACGCTATGACCAGCTGCGTCGTTCCAACCTAACCACCGACCAACCAAACGAACTGCAGCTTACTATACATTCCTTCCCGACCCTGAGCGTTGAACGTTGAGCACGCAACCTACACAACCGACCCCAGCGCCACCGCAACAACGCTTCGAACCACCTTACGCTACCAAGACTTTCTACCGTATCTCTCCGAAACACCCGACTGACAGGGCACTGCCATAGGATCCGACCAGACATGGGTCCAGTGGATCCATCACCCCATCAGGCCATATGTAAGGCCCGAAGCCAGGTGAGGAATCCACAACCTCCATGAATCACCATCTGACTGACTCCAAGGGATCCTGTGCCCTCCCTAATACGTACTAACTCAGTCTCTGTACATTCTATGACGCACTGTCCCCACGCGACAAGCATAGGCATAGAGGGGCTGAGGAGTACACGCGATTGTGAATCAGTCGCATTGACACAGATGCTGCACCTCTTTCCCTACATCGTTTTTCCGTGTCACAGCGTTTCGTAGGCAAAGTCTCGTTGGGTTTTGACTTGCGATCTGTGAAAAGGTACGATGCGCTATACGTGCAGTTCTTGCACCATACTCGAAACTCGCTCCCCGTGATGGCAGTCAACAGTAGTTCAAGTTGTTCAGTTGTCTTGGAACTCCGTCATGGGCATTCTCCATCTTGATATTTCTAGCACGTAATCGTCTAGTGGGTAAATGCGCTTTCGAATAACTGCAAAGCGGTATGGATGTTGACCGCGAATGCGAGGAATAGCGCGAGGATTATAATATCCCGTTCTTCCTTGCTGATCACCCCTCAATGGGTACCATCTGACAAATTAGTTTAGGGATACGACCGGTCTTGGTCTCTGACCCGCGTTCCAGAATATTATATCGAAGACACTTAGAAACGACTCCAATGTCCCACTAGGTCTCGCCTGGGCCTCAAGGATGATTTTAAAAAATCACAATGGGGATCAATTAGTAAATTATATTATATATAGTATGTTCCATTCACAGGGCCCACAACGATTAAATAAAGGATAAGGATTCAGTACGAATGGCTCCATCCAAGTCATCTGTCATAGCTTAAACCCGCCAGCAAGGCCCATCACATTCTTCGGGTCAACCGCCTTCTTTATCGCATGCAGCCTAGGTAAATTCACCCCATAAATATCTTCCAGTGGTGTGTCAAACAGCGCGTAGTTGGGGTACACAGCCGCATGCGAAACATTTTGCCCATCCGCAACTGCCACAGCGGTGACCGCATCTGAGTAACTCCGCAACGCCTTAGTTACAGTGTCATCCAGGGAAGTATTGGTGTATGCGAAAGTCACAGCCGTGGGGAAGAGAGCATGAGAACGGTCGGGTGGGTACGCAGAAGCGGGACCGTGAGAGAACACATCCTTGAGAAATGGCTCGAGGGTGACTGCCAGGGTAACATTTGGATCTAGGGCTCCAATCTTTCCTCCCCAGAACTACAGACGCGTTGCCGTTGAGTACGATTTGGACCCGTGAAGTGCTAAGACAGAGCTCACCAAAGTCTGATTGATGAATGCGTCGAAAACAGAAGGAGAGTACTGCGTGACTGAGACACCGTTGACACGACCTCTATATCTTTTCGTGAGCCGTTTTTCATCGCTAGACCTGAGAAATAACCGACCGAACTGTGTTGGGAGGATTTATGAAGGCGAGGCTGTTGAACATGTCAGCGAATGACCTCGTCTTGACATCAGACCGATTGGTTGGAATCGCCAAGAAGTCATCGAAAATACCGGGCGCAGGTGTGGGTGCATTGTAGAAAACAACGGCAGCGGATATGGCCTGGGTGGACGAAATTTCTTGGTTTGTAAAGGATAATATTGAAACATGAGGACGTACCCCCGCCGGAGTGTAAATCACGGGGACATTCAATGCAGCCTTAGTGTCATTCTTCTGCTGGAACTTCACTACGGCTTCCTTCACTAAATCCAGTTGGTCGACATTGTAGTTAAGAGTACCACCCTATCAAATCAAGTCAGCTTGAGGGTATGGTCGCTAAGTCAATTGGTGTTACTGACCCAGACTTGGCTCTGGGAAACTGTCTTGTAAGTGAACTTAGTCACAATGCCCTGTCATCAATGTCAATCAAACTTCCATTCCTGTCTCGGAAGGAAGCGGCGCACAAAGTTATTCCCCCCTCCCTGATAATATGTAGTCTCAGTGAAGCGTGTCCCTCTGACTCAGAGGTCAAGTCACTTACCCGAAGTGCGAACCATAAATCTTTATTGCTTTGTGTCACATTTGTAATGGTCCCGTTTGGTAGGACGAGTTCATATCTCTCCATATTGTCGATGCTTAATCCATATTGGTTGCTCATGAAGGCATAACCTGTGACAAGAAATCGGTCAGGGTTCAGCGTCATAACATAGAGGTATCACGAACCGCCGCCCAAAGTCAAACCGGAAATACCGACTGTAGGTATGCGTCCTCCAACGATGTTGACCCCAGATGAGTCGAGAGCCGCATATACTTGGTCCCAAGTAACGCCAGGTCCAACGTCAACGGTACCGGTGGCATTATTGAGCTCAATATTGCTGAATCGGGTCATGGAAATCTGGACCCCGCTCGTGGAAGAGAACCCGGGATTAAACGCATGACCTCCGCCTTTCACCGCGAAAGGCGTATGGGTGGACCCCAAGATGCGCAACTGCCACGGTACGCTGTGAGTGCCAGCTATTATTAAAGGAACCTGGGGGTACATACAATAGCGCTGACATCCGCTGCTGAGCCTGGCTCCACGGAACACGCAGACACTTGACTGGACGAGACGATAGCGTGCTCGATGTCAGCGTTATACTGGGTCGAGTCTTCACTTATATGTTAGCCTGGTGGTAAAGGAAGGTGAAGATGAAAGCCACGGACTGGGGTAGAAGAGCTGAGAGGAATTAGAAATGGCGTTCGCAATACTGCGACAGGCATTTTGGTACCTCCCGGACGGTGTCGCTGTGAGAGTAGAAGCATGGGAGAAGGACGCCAAAGAGAAGGTGACAACTAAGAAAGTTGTCGAGATCATACTGATGTGAGAAAGGAGGTTATCGAGGCTGACCATTGGTCCGCAGCGCCGTGTCGTCCTTTTATCCTGTCCTTTCACGCCGGCGAGAGCTATGAGCTTTGATCCGGAGTAGATTAATGTGCCTATGACATGTAAACTCGACAACCGGAGTGTCAGGTAGACGGCGTTGCCACTGATCCACAGCCTCCATCTCACACCGCGTGCGCCTAATGGAGGTCGTGATACCCCCCGACACGAGCGGACATAAGCATTTTGGAACACGATAATCCTCGTTCTTGACAGTGACAGATACCTAAGCAACTGGGAGGCAAATCGACGGCAGGAGCGTATCATGGCAATAGGGTCCAGAAGGCATATCAACCAATGACCCAACGAGAAACCATTCAAGTAAACTTCAATGTAAACGTGCCGCAGAAGCAAGGATATCCGGTGTAGAATCAATGACTCGGCTTGGTCCCTTTCTGGGGGGGGGGGATCAAGGGCATCACCCCCTTACACTAGCAGTTGCCTACATCCTCTGTACGACGGAACTTCATATAGTTTAATTCTATCACAGAGTCAGGAACGAACAAACTACACCGACCCGGCAGGCACGGCCCGGGCTAAATATAGAACAACAACTGCCACCAACCAACCACACCCGCTGATGTCATTGAGCGATGAATCGATGAAGCTCGATGAAGGTGTAGAATACCGTACCAATTGGGCGGTTTCCAAGGCCCTAGTCGTAGCGACTCACAGGCCGACAACCAAGAAATGATGTGGTGGATCCTTACGTGAGAATTAGAACGGCAGGTATCCCCACCTTATGACCTATCAACTGCTGGGACCTGATTTTCATTCTCCCAATCATCATTCTCTCACATTTACCTCATTAGCAGAAGGCGACACACTTGGGCGGTGTGGCAAACTGACGCTCTGACGCTGCGGCGAACTCGGCTACGGAAATTCGAAAAGTCCGTTCAGTGCCGAACACTGGTAGCGGGTCGACCCAGGCAGCCGGGCATGCATGTTATCACATCGGTAGAACTGGCGGAGAGGAACACCGTTCCAACGATAGAACGGACCAGCGGCAATCCTAAATTCCCGAGTTACTGGACGCCGCAAGGAATGTCACATCGCAAGGGTTCGGCATTCGGCATTCACCCATGGCCCGCTGGCACTCATGGTTCCGATGGAGTGCATTAGAGAGCCGGGAGAAAGGACGGATAACCCTGTGGAAGGAATGATAGGCTGTGGAGCGTGCGTGCTTACCCAATTTAGGTGCGATCAAGCTCAACCGGGTTTGGAGCCGGGCATCCTTCAGTTGATACACGTCATACATCTTGATGACCGAGCACGCATAAAATCTTGGATATGAAGTCCGGCCATGAAACATGGGTATTGACGCCCGGACCAGATCGGGGGCGGCGCTGTTTCCAAAGTACAGCCCACTGTATAGCCATCAGTGAAATGAAGATAATGGAGATACCGCAATTGATCTGCCAAATCATGTTCGGACAAACAATAAGACTGCGGAGCTAGGAGAAACATCACACGTTCGTCGTATAGTTGAGACTTGGGTAATGGGACACTGCCGTATACTGTACTATCCAGCGCGCGCTTCTAGAGAAGTCGCGGTTCCTGCTTGTTTGGACCTGTTAATCGGCAGGCTGATTCACTCTTGGTTGGAGGTCGCAGTTGGATGGATTCGGTATGTAGCAAGGGATCCTATGCATTCCCTGGTAAGTACTAACTCAGTCTCTGCTCGTTCTGTGACGCTGCGTGTACAGTCCTCACGCGACAAACATAGCCATAGACAGCCCGGGTACACTGGTGAGTTAGTCGCCTTGACGATAGACGCCGCACCTCTTTCCCTACGTCATTTTCCAGCGTCATGGCATTTCGAAATCTGATGTGTGCAAACGTATCACACGCCAAACGGACAGTTCTCGCACCACGCCCGAAACTCGTCGTGCGCAACAGCGAGTCGGCGACCAACAGCAATTACTCGTCTTGAAAGTCCCTCTCGGACGCTCTCCATCTAGCGCATAATTGTCAGGTGGGTAAACGCGCTTTCGACTAACTGCAAAACAGTCTGGATGTTAACTCTGAGCGCGAGAAATCTGTCATTCCTTACTGATCACTCCTCAACGAACCGCCGCCGCCCATCCGAAGTTATTTTGGGGCTAGTACTACAACTGGTCGGCTCTGACTCGCGTCCTAAAATATACAAATAACTCCATTTAACCGGCGTCCAGTGACCCGAAATGAACCCAGATGCATAAAGAAGGCCGATACTTTACGAGAGGGTGGACGGGATTGGTGTAACTTACTACATTCCCCAAAGAGACTGCTGTTGCGGGTAGCAAGAGATGACCCATAATGTCAAGGCCTGGGAAAGATCGCAGAAAAATAAGTCGGACACCCCTGGTTCAATCTCATCATATTCTCTGGAAGTGGAGGCGGCGGGTGTGGGTCAGGAAAATGGCTGCCGAGTCACCCCTGCATTTAAATCGTTTGTCATCTCTCCCTGCCAAGTACCCTAGTGAGGACGCAATGTATGAGACTTGAACAATTTTCCTTTTTCGGATACAAAACTAAAAGTGCGAAAAGCATGCTGAAGACACTTCTAAAAGCTTCGTCACTAGTGGGTTTCTCACCTAGGCCTTCAAAGGATGAGAAAAAAAGAACAATGGGGGATCAATTCATCCCTTCTCTTCCTTGTACCACCACCATCTCTTTTAAGCGCTGGTATTGGTTCTAGCTACACACCTCAGAAATACATCGCTCTCCGCATAACAATCCTATCCTTGAGGAAAACCGCCTGGGCTTGCTCGCGACTCCTCTAGGATGCAACATCCCGACCCGCCGCCGGACCCACCGTCCGACAATAACTCCTTCCTCTTTGACCTATTTTCAACCCCCCCCCCCTCTCACAAATCCCTCGCCACCCATCAACAACGACTCCCTCATAATTGAAAGTCGCCAATCCCCCGCCCCAGTCGTAGAAGGGAACGACATCGCACATGCCTACAACGACAACCCCCCCTCGGACTCTAATACCTATCTATTTGACTTATTCTCGACACCCCAACTTTCTCAGATCCACTCTGAGCAATCAATCACGTCCCCAATTTCTCCACAGGACTCACAAATGGGCTCCCCCGAATCTGAAGAGCCAGCAATCCCCCAACCAGAAGAAATCGTGGTGTTCCCGAGGTCAGCCTCACACACACCACGAGTTCGATCAAGACCCCTCTCCGTAACCTCCAATTGGTCACACGCCTCCGAAGAAGCCGGAAGTGCATCTGATCAAGAATCCCCCACACAGGTCACCATACCGCCACCCCCTGAAGGCCCCCAAGCAGCCACTAAGCGCTTCAGAGACGCGGCGAAAGGTGACTTCTTACCGTTCCCTACTGACATAAACCAAGAAGCGGCACACTCGCTCCGCGTAGACCTATCAAACCCGAACTCAAGGAATGAAGTCACGGAAGCGTTCCACATCGTCCAACGCGATCTGGACGACGAAATCATAAGAGAAATCAACGAGGCTGCTCTGGGCTATGGTCAGTATTATCTCAGAGAACCCAAACTCACCCTCCGCCCACAACATGACTTCGTCCTCAAACAAAACCAGCTGCAAACGGCTTCATTGGTAGTCATACAGGCATTGGACGCTGGTTCAGCACTGCACCCGGGCGACACGTCCACCACCTTTCTCACCCCGCAAGCATGGTTCCGCCTCACCGCGGCGACACTCGCCGCAATCATCAGAGGTAACCTCCGCTCCCCGAGTAACGCTATTAACGGGATAAAACCTGTCAACACTAATGATAAATTCGAAATCCACAAAGACCTAGTACACCCTCTGACGGAGGGTGCTACTATCCGTCACATGGCCCTCCAAATTGCGGAAGCCTATGACAAAACCCGTACTAACCCTTTAAAACTATCACCAGCAGACGTCTACGAGAAACTTCTGTCAACCAAACTCGCTGCCCTCACCAACGCAGCAGAATATGAAGCCAAATCTCTCCTAGACACTGACGATATCAACAACAAAGTACGTCAAGACCTCCTCAATAACCCTACGGAAATGGAACAAATCCACCAAGCCGTCAAAGAGACCATCTTCCAAGAACTCAACAAGGAAGCACTGGAAGACCTCGACACTTGGCGCGACATTTACCGCGAAGAATTCAAGGAGGTCATGCATCAATATATCGGAGTCAACAAATTCGGTATCGACCCCCGTCTTCCTCAAACCGAACAACAAAGGGAAGAAACGAGCCAAATCGGCCACGCCTGAGCTCCAGCAAGCCAACGAAGACATTGAACGCATCATGCGCGCAGACTGCCAAGCGCAGATCGATAACATGCGTAACATCACACTGACCGAAATGACTTTAGAGCTTAACAAAGAAATCACCGCTTATAAAGAAGCGGAATTCACAAGACTACAAGCAGAAGCTCTAATCCACCTCGAAGCAGAGATTGATGCACTGAAGACACAATTTCGTGAAGAACACGTCGCTCAAGTCTACAGACAAAGAGACGACATCAGAGACCAAATAAAGGCATGGAAGGTAAACCACGCGAACTCACGCAAATTTGAGTTCATCCGTAAGGAAGCCAAGAACCTCGGATACAATCTTGTGGCCAATTCTACTGACGCTTACAAACCCGATTCAGACCCGAAGGAAGCGGAGCTAGCGTGGCTCCCCAGCTCGCGCCCCACTTCCCGTGCACCGACTCGCGAAGGCACACCCGCCCAATCTCGGGAGACATCTAGGACACGGGCAGTCACCCCTCCCAGGCTGACTATTAACCCCTATATCCCAGACCCCAATGTCACCCCGACCCCTGTGCGCGTCAAACGTGTCCGCACAGCCGACCCCGACCTCCGACAATCCCCTCAGACGGACCTCACACAACACCTCCCATCCCCCACCCCACCAGTGAGACTCCCCGAAGACTTCTCCCTCCCCCCATCCTCGGTCCCGTCACCAATGGAGGAAGATGAGCCCCTAGATAGCCTTCACCAGAGACTCTCCGCAAACAATGGGGGCACAGCTGCATCCATGCACGCGCCAGAACGCGATACGGAAGCACCCCCCCCCACCCCAACCATCTCTCCCGGTTGTTGCTCCTGAACAACCACTGGAGTCGGAAACCCCGGCACCAGCTCCTATCCCAGCGCCCTTGCCTTACTCGCCATCGAGACTGGCAGTTCCTGCACCGAGTGCGCCTACCCAGGCGGCACCAGACAGCGAACTCGTCTCAATGCTCCGAGCGATCCAAGGCGCCATCACTCGGCTCGAGAACCAAGTCAGTGCGCAGGACAAGCGCATAGACGATCTCGTGTCGAAGAAATCCGAGGTCCCGAAACCCAAGGGAAAGCAGGTCCGGGTGGCAGCCCCGACCAGCTCACCCGAAGGAAGTAAGGAGACCGCCGTGGAACAGACACCGAGCTCTTATGCCCGTGTTGACGACGCCACGGTCGTCCCGTCCACCTCAGACACAACGCCCACCCCACCCCCTCCACCCGCTCCCCCCGCCATCAACAAAGCGACCAAACCCAAAGTCGACTACCCGACAACCTGGGCTGCGGTACTTACGAGCAAAGGGGTACACCAACAACAGTCAAACCAGAGACTAGCGTCCCAAGCAGCCACAGCCTCCAACAGGACGCCTTCGGGCAAACCCAAAGCTCCCTCGACAGACTCCAACATCACCGAAGTCACCGTCATAAGAGGCAAAGGTGTGGAAGATCCCGAGGTCGAGAAAGCCATCACAAGCATTCCCCCCTCCACCATCGTCACAACAGCCCGCTCAGAAATCGAAAAGACCACAGCATCACCCATCATAATACTTTCTGGACGATGGACGAACAACCACAACAATCACAATTTCGTGTATCAGTTCGCGGGAAAGATCTCCTTCGATAAGATATATCCCTACCGCAACATCCTCATCAACCCCCTACAACTCGGCGAACTCATCCCAAACAAAGGATGGAACTTCGCCCAGATCCACAAAGTACCCACGCGTGACGCTGACGGTACCTTACACACGGGGGATACTCTCCTCAAAGAGATTCGGCGCAACAACGCCCTCCATCACACCATCATTACAGTCCCTCCTTTCTGGCACGGTGCCCAAAAGAACATTCTCCAGAAAGAGGAGGCCACAATCAAATACGCCTTCGTAGATGAATCCAACAAACTGTCAAGCAAACTCCAGGAAGAGGGTCTCTTCCTCTTCGGGAAACGCTGCGCAGTTGTCATAACCGGAGACGAACAATCCATTACCCAGTGCGGACGATGCCACCTCATCGGACACACCACCGACTCCACCGCCTGCAAAGTCCCCCGTAACTCGATCATATGCCATATCTGCGGTGGAGCACATACCTCCGCCTCCCACCCATTCCACTGCCCGAAATCGATCGAGCACACCACCGCTGGGGAGTGCAGATGCAAGTTCCCATGTCTCAACTGCAAGGGCCCCCACAACGCCCGCTCCCCATCCTGCCCCAAGAAACTATCATTCGCCCCACCGCCGTTTGCATCCACCACCGGCGCCACTTCGTCCGATGCTGCCCCCTCTAAACCCTCTGCCAAGGGAAAAGAGAAGGCGTCTGTTCCCCCGGGCCCTCGGACTTCGTCTGAGCAGCCGTCTGCAGGAACAGCGCCCCAGGCGGAGGACCAAGGTGACGGCTTTACCACAGTCCGCCCCAAGGGCCGCAGAGCAACTAGAAGAGCCAACCGACCCAATATCAACGCAAACATCCCAGGTGCACCACCGGCGACTCGCAAGACGAGCAAAGTCAAAGCTAGGCCATTAACAGAAAACTCTCCTGCCGCAAAACCGTACACTGCGGCAGGGAAATATACTGACGCGCTTGGCAACTCCGTCGACTATACACCGCCCAGCTCACTCCCAGATGCCACCTTCCTCCCCATCATATTCTCAGACCACGTCGCCACCATCAAGGAGACTCAAGACACGTTCAAGAACAAGGTGGACAAGGGTCAAGACTGGGAAGAACAATTAAGAGACCTCAACGATCTGGATCTCCAATGGGGAGGGAAAGGAGACGGTAAATTCGAAGGTTTAGACTCAATGGCGGCCCGTTGTGCCGTCAAATATTCTCTTCCCCTCTCACGCGATGACATCCCTGACCATATCATCACCCATAAACCACTAGCTGACCCCACCAACGAAATAGAAAAGATACGCCAACACTTCGGGGCGGATGAATCCAACACCCCCATCAACCCGAAGATGTACCTCTACTACATCATGCCTAGGGAACAGTCAATCGCCCAAGCGCACGAGATCTACATCCAACCACCGACCCCAGAAGAACTACTCCGCCAAGAAGACATTAAGACCCAGCTCATCAAACTCCTCCTCACCATATTCGACAACGACACCATCTTATCACCGGCACTTCAACACATCATCATCAGCGCCACCGACTACAAGACCCTTATGGCTCAACCCACTCAAAAGGAACAATGGGAATACATCGACACCATCCGCAAATCGATCACAAACCACACCAACGCCGCTCTCCTTTAAATATGCATTACACCAACATATTATCGGTAAATATGAGACGCCGCAACGCGGCATCTCATGCTCTCTTAGAAACCAACCTTGACCATGACATCATATGTATCCAAGAACCGTGGTTTGACACCATCGGTACTGCTCGTAAAGATAAGGCGAAACACGGAGTAGACGTCCTAGGAGGGGTTAACAACCCCAAATGGAACGCCTACTACCCTTACTTCGCAGACAACAAACGAGCGAAAGTTATGATTTACTCTCGGAAGAAATCCAGAACAGCTTCTCGCCACCGCAACCACCCCGCCCATTTAATCCCAAGATTAGACCTATGCCACCACCCCACCATTATGATAGTTGACGTACGTATCGACCACCACACACTACGCATAATCAACTTCTATAACGACGTGGACGACAAAAGCTCTCTCTCTTCTCTCCTCAGTATGGACACTGACCCCACAGTTCGCACATTACTCGTCGGGGACTTCAACGCACACTCCACCACGTGGTCCCCGACGAGCGTCACACCAACCACCAACGCCCGACCAATAGAACAATGGACAACCTCACAAGGCCTCCGCCTCCTAACCTCACCAGGCATCCCTACGAGAAAAGGCACCTCTAACCAGAAAGATAGTACAATCGATCTGGTCTGGGCCAACGAATACGCAGGCAATGACGTAACACCACCGACCATCAACTGGCAAGCGTCACTTGGATCAGATCACGCCGGCATTGAGACCACCTGGTCGGTTCACGGCACTCACCACGGGGACAAACCTACACAACGCCAGCTCTTCTCGATCAGCTTTCAATCAGAAGAAGAGGAGAACAAATGGAGGAAAGAAATCTCCGCTCAGCTTCCTCCGCTTAACGACTCTCTATCTCCTCCCTCTATTGACCGTGACTCTACTAACATCCTAAACGCCCTTGTCCATGCGTCACTCCAGCAATTCAAAGTCAAACACCATGGGTCAAGCACCGGTAACCCATGGTGGAATGACGAATGCGCCAACGCCCTCGACCAACTCAAGAAACACGACCGCGACACTCCTGAAAGGAAACAAGCCAACTACCTCTTCAAGAAAGTCACCCGTCAAGCGAAACGCAAGTACTATGACGAACAAATCGGCAACCTCCCCATCTGGACGACGGCGAAATGGAGGCACGGACGCAGACAAGATGGCATCCCAGCAATCCGCGCCCCAGACAACAGCATCGTCTTCAGTCAAGAGGAAATAGGCCACCTATTGGCTCAAAATTCTTCGTCAACAACCTCGACCACATCAACGTCACCCAGGAAGACGACCCACCAGCTATTCCCTCAAGAGACATGCCGCCAATCCAAGTTGAAGAAATCTCAGACCGCCTCATGGAATGCTCCAACACCTCGGCACCCGGAGAATCTGGTATCTCGTGGCACATTCTCAAGTTAGCGTGGCCGGCCATCGAGAGACACGTACTCAATCTATACCAGCGCATCCTAGACGGCAAATATCACCCACTAGAATGGCGGAAAGCCACGGTAATCGTCATACCCAAACCAGGGAAAGACGACTACCTCTCCGTTAAAGCTTACCGCCCAATCTCGCTTATAGAAACTCTCAGCAAACTGCTGGAAAAGGTAGTCGCGCGCCGCATCCTCTACTGCGCGGACAAGTTCAACCTACTACCGACCACCCAATTCGGCACACGCGCGTTCTCGTCAACAGTAGACGCTGGCCTCACGCTTGTACATAACATACAGGCGTCTTTCCGCGCCAATCAAAAGTGCGGAGCACTCCTGTTCGACATCAAGGGTTTCTTCGACCACGTACACCGAGGAAGGATCACCCACACCCTCAAGAACCTCGGTTTCCCCCCAGAAATCTACGACTGGGTAGGATCCTTCCTCGAAGACCGCAAAGTCCAAATGACCTTCAACGGCAAGACCGACAACATGCGTAGTCAACCCATCGGCACGCCCCAAGGGTCACCACTCTCCCCTATACTATCGGCCATGTACACATCAACGCTACTGAAGCTGAAACCGCCCAACACGAACACCACACTGGGTATGTATGTGGACGACGGGATCATACTCGCCCATGCAGACACATGGGAAGAGGTAAACGACGCCATCAGAGAGCGCTACAGACAGTGCGAGGACTGGCTACGCCGCTCCAACCTCGAGTGCGAGCCAGATAAAACCGAGCTGATTTACTTCCAAAAACTGTTGCGGTGGGAGCTTCACGGACTCACATTACGATACGAAGATTGAAGTGGACACTTACTATACGGTTATGACTACGATAGTAAGCGAGTATTAGTCATGGACCATTCGCATCAGTCAGCACGAGTCGTACTAACATGTGATAGTTAGTATGACTCATTACTAGGATAGCTGTAGTAGGGTTCGAGCTACTTACGCTACGGGACAACACTCAAAGAGGAGCTTTAAAGCTGCCTCTGAAATATGTATAAATAGTGGTTCGTGAAGACCAAGAAGAGCATCTTGGTCTTCTTCTCAATACCACTTCACTTCTCTTCTCTCGACTAAGGCTTTCATGCCTTCCTACTTCTAAGGGGGAGCCCCTGTTATACGTCTTGACCTTCGAGTCTAAGACTCTGGCCCTTTCGACGCAACAAGTCGGAGTTGCCTTCGTACTTCTAGGGCGAATACTCTGGATCGCCTTAGTAGTGTTCTACGGGATTATCGAGACACTACGCGCGTGTCAATCACCAGCTAAGTCGTGAACGCCCTCGTCCGAGCTCAAGTCGAGCTAAACGCCGTGGTAGCGTTACATTAAGACCAAGATAACCAACCGTGGTGTTCACCACAAGAGATCAGTGGAGAAATTTCCGACCCTACAGCCTTGAAGCAAGAGGAGAACGATCAGTACCGCGAAGATTTCTAGGCGCGGCTAGGTGGAGAGAATACCGAGGGGACACAGGATACTTTGTGGACTTCCCCGGGGAAGCCATCAGATACCGACCAGTTGAGTTCAATTACTCCAACTTCTGTTGGACGGAAGTTACGTGGAACCCGATAGACAACCGGTGGGACGTCGTCAGACCAGTAGGAAGAAACTACCGCTGCGATATCGATTCTAGAGAACTCCACGGAGACGATTGGGGATCACTAGACGGAGACAGTAGCAGCAGCGAAGAAGAAAGGGAGCAACCAAGAGAACAAGCTCCATCGGAGTCCAGTCACGAAGAACACGCAGAAGAACACACGGCCACAGAAAGTGAGGCGCGACCAGGAACAGGAGACGACGCAAGCCTATTGGCACACATAGCTGAGTCTTTGCACATCACGGTACCAGAAGAAATTCACATTCGAAGCCCTATGGCCACAGCTACCGAAACGCAGGCAATGGAAGAAGTGCAACGCATCAGAGAGGAGGCCGAGGCCATCCTCAACCCCATCAACCCAAACACAGGACACCGAATGACAGCTGACGACGCAGCACTCTTCAGGGCGATAGGACCAGACCATCCAGATCCACCAGAAGGACCTCCACCGCCACCCGGCGGACTGCCCGGAGGATTCCCAGGTCAGGGTCCAACAGGAGGAGGATTTCCAGGAGGAAGACCACCAGGAGCAGGACCACCGGGACCGCCCGGAGGGGGCATCCCCGCAGGGGGAGGCGTCCCTACAGGAGGAGGGCACGGATCGGATAGACTTTCAGGTGAACCCCCGACAGTCTTCGACGGGGATCGTACTAAATACGAAGCGTTCCTCACGCAATGGCACGTCTATTGGGGAATGAACCTTGACGCCCCCATCATGCAAAACGAGTACCGACGATCCCTCCTTTTCCTGGGATACGTTAAAGGAGTCAACGTCAGCGAATGGACATTGTCCATCCTAGAATGGCTCAACGGGGAAGTACGACGAGGAGTAAGCCAATACTCCCAAACACTGTGGAACCACGTAGCGGCAGAATTCGCCAAAAGGTTCTCAAACATACTCGAAGAAGAACAAGCACAAGCCGAACTACAAAAAGGGATCAAGATGATAGGAGAGGACATTGACGCGTATGTGGTCAAATTTGAGCAACTGGCCAGAAAAGCTCACTACAACTTAAACGACCGACAAACGATCGACCGGTTCACCGCGGGGCTACCACGAGCCCTGTTCACCAAGGTCTACGAACTGGATGAACCTCACACCTTCGAAGACTGGAAGAGATGCGCACTAAGGAGACAAAAACAATACATACACATGAAAGCGCGCCTCGATAATTTCAAAACAAAGTCTCCGCCATCATCAGCACAACCTCGATGGAGGCCGCAAATCCCCAACTGGGGGCCACCACGAGGACCGCCACCCCCCAGATATGACCCAAACGCTATGGACACCTCCGCCGACAGGACACGCGCTCGAGTAGCTGAAGTAGGGGACCCCAACAGACCGTTTGT
The DNA here is from genome assembly GCA_021527035.1 of Lactarius vividus. NCBI lineage: Eukaryota > Fungi > Basidiomycota > Agaricomycetes > Russulales > Russulaceae > Lactarius > Lactarius vividus. The sequence goes on along the minus strand of JAKELG010000089.1, from coordinate 109,203 downwards.
CCCCAGACCACAACGAGGAGGATACGGAAGAGGTGGAGGCCCGCCGCCTCGAGATATGAGGACAGTTGTCTGCTATAACTGTAATCAGACCGGGCACTTCTCACGCAACTGCCAACAGCCACGCCGACGAGCAACGGCCAGCCGAATGGCGGACACCGACTATTACACACAAGAGGAACCACCCGCGCAGGTCCGAGCGGCAAACTCCGCGCCACCGCAACAAAGAGCCAAGGATTGGCTAGCTGGAGTAGCGGGAGAATCGGATGACGTAAAGGACCTCATCCTCCAGGAAATGTGGGGGAAGGAGGGTTTTCAGAACGCCTGAACCCATCGGCCTGGGTGAGGGCGGTTAATTGTAATTCTGTAATCATGACTCGCTTTCGGTCTCTTAGAATTCCAGTCTCGATTCGCACAAATTACGCAATGGCCGACATCAAAACCTTAGTGGACTCCGGAGCCACGGACAACTTTATACGACCATCTTTCGCAAAAAGGATGGGTCTGGGACTGCAGCAACTGGAGCATCCGAGGAAAATATGGAACATTGACAATACGGAAAATAAAGCGGGCAGTATCACCCACTTTATCGACCTAGATGTACAAACTAATCAACAACGACGAAAGATGCGTTTCCTGGTCACGGACCTAGGAAACGAAGACCTCGTACTCGGTTATCCCTGGCTGGCAACCTATGAACCCACGATAAACTGGAGATACGCTACTATACACGAAAAGATGCTCCCTGTCGTCATCCGGTCAATCAACCCCAGCAAGGAAGACCACGTCATCGGAAACATCCTTACCGAAGAAGAAAAAAAGGAGGCGGTAGCGGAACTGGAAGAGGAAAGCCACCTACGAACTACCGCCACGGAATTGGCTATCGAAGCTAAGCAGTTTCATGACAAGGTAGAACTACCGCCGGTTTACCAACAGTTCGCGAAGATCTTCAGCGAAGAAGCGTCCAACCGGTTTCCCCCTTCTCGACCATGGGATCACGCAATTGAGTTCAAGGAAGGTACCCCGTCGGCAATCGACTGCAAAGTCTACCCCATGACGCAGGAAGAAGACAGCAAACTCAAGGAATTCCTAGACGAACAACTAAAGAAAGGATATATTCGCCCGTCCAAGTCCCCGTACGCCTCGTCCTTCTTCTTCATCAAAAAGAAGGATGGAAAACTGCGGCCAGTACAAGACTATAGGAGAATCAACGCCGTCACCATCCGTAACCAATACCCCCTACCTCTCATCTCGGACCTCATCACGGACCTCAGCCAAGCACACACGTACACCAAATTGGATGTCAGATGGGGATACAACAACGTACGCATCAAGGAAGGAGACGAACATAAGGCAGCATTCAAAACACGGTACGGACTTTTCGAACCAACGGTCATGTACTTTGGACTCACCAATTCTCCGGCGACCTTCCAAACGATGATGAACACGATATACCGAGACACCATCGCGAAGCATGAAGCAAAGGGAACAGTTATACGCGTCTACATGGACGACATCGGTATTGCAACTAGGAACCCAGCCGGACAGAAAGAACATGAAGAAGCAGTCTGCGATGTACTACAAGTGGCCATGGAACACGACCTCTACTTCAAACTCGAGAAGTGCCTCTTCAACAAGCCGCGAATGGATTACCTGGGGGTAATCCTTGAAAAGGGGGTAACACGCATGGACCCGGTAAAAATTTCCGGCATCAAAGACTGGCCAACACCTACGAAGGTCCGTGACGTCCGATCATTCCTGGGCTTCTGCAATTTTTACCGACTCTTCATTCGCGGCTTCGCCACACACGCCAAACCACTCAACAAACTCACGAGAAAGGACACGGAGTGGAGATGGACAGACGAAGAAGACAAGGCGTTCCAAAAACTCAAAGCCCTAGTCACAGAAGAACCAGTACTCGCACACCCGAAGTTGGACGATCCGTTCGAACTCGAAGTAGACGCCTCGGGATTCGCAACCGGCGCAGTACTACTCCAGAAGAAGGAAGACGGCAAGCGACACCCAATAGGTTATTACTCAGCCACCCTCAGTGAAGCGGAAAGGAACTACGACATATACGACTTAGAACTCCTCGCAATCGTCAAAGCCCTCCGACACTGGAGACCACTGCTAGCCGGATCGCCACATAAGATAAAAATCTACTCGGACCACATGAACCTCCAATACTGGAAGTTACCGCAGAAAATCAGCCGAAGGGTCGCCAGGGAAGTACTGGAACTTATGGAGTACAACTTCGAAATTCACCACATTCCAGGAAAAAAGAATGGCCGCGCAGACGCCCTGTCCAGACGACCCAACTACGACCAGGGAGAACGAGACAATGAAAACGTGATTGTGTTACCAGAAGATGTATTTGCACGGACGACCACGATACAAGCAGAACAAGACCCCCCACAAACCGAGATCGTACTACGATACTGGGTGGATTCCCAGCAACTGAAATTCGTGAACGGAGCATGGTACAGACAAGGGAAGTACGTTATCACCGGATCACTCGACGAGAAACGGAAGCTGATCGCCGCACATCACGATCCCCCGGTACACGGACACCCCGGAATCGCAAGGACCACGAGACTGGTAGAACGAAGATACTGGTGGCCAGAATTGAAACTCGACGTACGCGACTACGTACAAGGTTGCGCCGAATGCCAACGCCACAAGGTCAACACACGCCCCATAAGAGCCCCGCTAGTACCCATCACGCCAAAGGAAGACGCTCTACCGTTCGAAACCATCGCCCTAGATTTCATCACCAAACTTCCGACGTCGCAGGGATATGACTCTGTTCTGACCGTGACCGACCATGACTGCAGCAAAGCCTCTGTATTCATCCCCTGCAACGAGGAGGTCACAGCAGAAGAGACGGCTGGACTCTACGCCGTACACGTCTTCAAGCGGTTTGGACTACCGTCAAAGATCATCAGCGATCGAGACCCTCGATTCGCCTCCAAATTCACAAGGGAATTGTGCCGGATCCTGGGAATTCAGCAGAACATCTCCACTGTTGAGACGTCACCTAATTGAAGTGTGATGTCTCGTGGGATATGATTGTGTCATTCCCTTCCTTATACGGTATCTGACCCTTATGGTTGAATTATGGACTTCCGGACTTGTACGGACCGGTTATTGTTTATCTTTATTTTGTAGTTCCTTATTAGGTTCTCCTTGTTCTTATTGTTAAGATACCGATCACATCCGCATTAGGCGGTTTCATTGTTCTCTGCCCTCCAATGGCATTTCTCCCTCTGGCGCACAGACCAGGTGTATTTTGTTTGAGTCACCAGTGTGCACAGACCATTATTAGCTAAGCGTCCTGTATATAAGGACTGCTGTTTTCACCCTCACACTTCAGAGTTTCTTCAACCTCTGAAGTGTAAGTTTCCTTTACTACTAAGCCTCTACCTTACGCTGACAGTACTATAGTTACTTTTGTCTCTTAGGTGTGTTGCGCTGCTAATAGAGTTTCTTCAACCTCTGAAGTTTACTTTTGTCTCTTAGCATCTTGCTACTTTTGTCTCGCTGTTAGTGCTGCCCGCTCAACAGGTTATGGGCCCTGGACGCTCATACTAACAGCCGTGTTCCAGATCTACCTCGTGTCATCTTGCTCACTCGTCATCTACAACTTCTTTGTCATTTCTCCCAAACAGTGAGCATCCTCTATCCTCTTCCTTCGACACATTCCTTTCTTGTCCACCGGCATTATTTTAAATGTCGTGCCAATATTGGCTAGCCTTCTTATGAAGGTTCTCGCGAAAGGCGCTAGGGAGCTGTTAAGTCAGCAGACGCGTCCTTAAGTTCCCCTGTGCGCTCTTCCTCACTACTTATTTTCTGCCTCCCGGTTTTCGTCCGGATTTATTAGGCCAATAGGGGAAGACCCTTGCGGCTATAGGCCACCTTAATGGTTGGGAGATACTCGGTTAATACCTGGGTCTCTTTATGGGGTGTGAAGGCCTGGTTAATAGTCAAACCCAGAAGTCCTTCCCTCAGACACAACTAGGGGTCGCTACTATAAGTAAAAGTACTATACATCAGTGCTAAGACCCTTAATGGTCTGGTCTAGAGACTCCACAGACGGCAATTGGAGATGATGTTGGAGTTGATCCTCATCTCTCCTCTTGGAACTCGCTGTTGGCTCCTCTCTAGGGCACTGCCCCTCTTAGGGCTACCAGTGAACCTGAGTAGCCCCTGAGGACGGCCTAAAGGTTAGGACACGTTCTCCGGGAAACCCTTCGCCGGGAAGTACCCCAGACGTGACTCTGCTTGACCCTGATTAAAGCTATCACTAAGACTGCTTGCCCTTGTTGCAAGGTCCATGTGGTAACAGGCTAGTCCTAAGAAGGGGTTTAGTTTAATTAACTAGTACTTTTTACAAGTTGGTACTCCAAAGTCGCACACCTGGGGCGTGACACCTTGAGTGTTACGGAGTATAGCGCTTCTATGGCTGGACCGCTACCTTTCCTATCAAGATCTGGACTGGTTCTGACTGCTCCTCGGAACCAGATTTTTTACACTTCAAAACATCTCAAATGGCACAATTCACTCTTGTCTTCCCTCCCTCCGTTCAGCTTGCCAAGTTGGACGGGACTAATTGGCAGTCCTGGGCACAAACTTTCACCTCACTCATGTTGATGAATGGTTGCTCCAGGCACCTCACTCATGACAACCCCGGGGCCATCCCCCAACACCCTGCCTTGGCTGCAGGTGTTGCTGGTCCCACGGGGCCCACTGATGCAGGACTTGCCATGATAGCATTGTGGCAGAAACAAGAGGAGGTCATTATTGGCCTCTTATATCTGTCTGTCACAACGGAGGTGTTGTCTGGGATAACCTCCCAAATCCTCTTCCCAACAGTCCACGACAAGTTTGAACAGTTGGAAGCCTTGTATGGTGCGGTTGGCTCTATGGCCACTTTCAATTTATGGGTGGGCTTGGTCAATACCAAGCTGCAGGAAGGGCATCCCTTCCTCCCTCAGCTCCAAAAAATGCTGGACCTGAGGAACACCCTTCAGGAGAACGGGATGGCCGTCTCGGACATGCAAATGTCCTTCATCTTGCTAGACGCCCTCCCTCCTTCCTACTCCACTATCGCCGGCACCATACTGGCCACTGGCCCCCCTGCCAACTTACTCCCTCAGGACCTGATCAATAGGTTCATCAATGAGGAATCACGACTCTCCGGTCCCTCCGCCACCCTTAACAAGGTGGCTCCCATAAACCGGGCCTCTGGTTCGCGCCCCCCAAAGGCGCAACCATCGCCCAATTCAGGCAGCTCCGCTTCGGCGGATATTATCTGCCATTACTGTCACAAGCCCGGCCATAAAAAGCCGGACTGCTTCAAACTAAAAAGGGACCAGGAGAACGCGAAGAAGGGGAAGGCTGGGCAGCTGAGGAAAGCTGCCCAAAACCTCATCATTGCCGCGCCGGAGGCTGTCCCGGCAGATAGAATAAATACTACCATACCAGTACCGAAGAGCCGACTATTTACCATAGTTAACGGCTCTGGCAAAATAGAGGAGGTGCATGAGGCACCTCAGGTTTCCCTTTACATGATGCGTGATAAAACCACGCATATAGAGTCAAGATGGATGATGGACAGTGGAGCTTCAACACATTTCACACCATACATTGAAGACTATGATACCTACACCCCTCACGAAGGTATCGAGGTTCTGCTAGGAGACAGCTCTCTGTTAAAGAGCGTTGGAACGGGTACTATAACAATCCGAACCAACAGAGGCTATGACCTCAAAATCTCCAATGTGTTGCACCTCCCAAACACACATTCGCGCATCCTCTCCACAAGTGCCCTGACAGACAAGGGCGCCTTAGTTTCATTTGACTCTACCTCCTTCGCAATCAGCTACAAAGGAGAAACCATAGCGGAAGGACACAAGGCTGCCAATTTATATTGGCTTGACAGTCATAAATTAAATACTGTCAAAGCACCTGCATCTGCCAGCCTTGATGTCTGGCATAAGCGCATGGGACATATGTCCAAAGAAGCGCTGAAGACGCATGCTCCTGAGGCTGTAAAAGGCCTCATCATAAACAATGAACCAGAGGAGGCGGGACCATGCCATGGCTGTGAGCTTGGCAAATCCACTCGCCTTCCTTTCCCTGCTTCCATGAAGCGTGCCGAGGATCACCTCGAGATCGTCCATAGTGACCTTGTTGGACCCCTTCAGAGTAACTCTATTCAGGGGAACAAATACTTTGCCACCTTCATAGATGACTTCTCAAAAGCAGCAGTCGTCATCTTTATGAAGTCAAAGGATCAGTTTAAGGACGCCTTCTACACTATAAGGCGTGGGCTGAAAAACAACTTAACAAGCCCATTAAATCCTTACACTCTGATCGAGGTGGCGAGTATGTCAATCACGATCTGAAGCACATACTTCTGGAAGCGGGCATTGAGCATCGTCTTACCTATGCCTTATTCTCCACAACAGAATGGGAGAGCCGAGCGTTTTAACCGTACGGTTATGGAAAAAGGCACCAGCATGCTTCATCATGCGGGCCTTAGCCTTGGCTTCTGGGAACAAGCAGTTGAGACTGCTGTGCACATCTATAATCGCACTCCCACTCGTTCTAATAAGTGGAAAACTCCGCTGGAGCTCTGGAACGGTACGGTTCCAGACGTCTCTTACTTTAGAGTATTTGGCTGCAAAGCCTACTATCACGTACCAGAACACAACCGGCAAAAATTAGATCCTAAAGCAAAGGAGGCCGTGTTTGTGGGCTATGAAGCTCTTTCTAAGGGCTATAAACTATGGGACAGACATAGCCGACGCTTCGTCTCTTCTCGAGATGTTACGTTTGACGAGAGCGTTTTTCCGTCCCGCGGTGACCTGATCCCTCACCAGTATACCTCACCAGTGCCGGAGCAGGAGGTAATTGACTCCACCGGCGGTAATATTTATATAAGAGTGCTTGATCAGCCTCTACCAGCTGTTGCCACAGCACCTCAGGCGCCGCCAGTCAATGTGGCCCCGCCTACTATACAGGTGCCGGAGGAAGCCCCTCCGCAAGAACAACAGCCTAGCACCCCACCCAGCACTCACCCCGCTCCAGAAGATCAGACTATATATCAGACCCCACCCTCTGCACCCCCTACGTCTACCCCTCCTCGTCCTTCGCGCTCTAGGCGCAACTGGCCACCCATGGTGACCCAGCCGATACCTGCCCCTAACTTCAATAGGGATATCAGTCCTCCTGCAGAGACTCCCAGGAGTCCCAGGACTGAGCAGGTGTCTTCGCCTCCTCGCCCTAGGCGGAGCACAAGGACAAGGCGTCAGAATCCTCGCTATTACAATGAGGACAATGACGAGTTTGTACAGGGAAGCAGTAGGCTTACCATGATGGACTTGCTGAATGCGGCAGAGGCCCCTGGCTATAGGGATCCTCAGACCTTCAGGCAAGCCATGGAGTCTGAATACGCCGACCAGTGGCAGGAGGCATGCCAGTATGAACTGGACGCCTTGGATAAGCTACAGGTCTGGCGGCTGGAACCCCTTCCTGCTGGAAGGAAGGTGGTGAAGTGCAAGTGGGTCTTTAAAAGAAAGCGGATGGCCGCTTTCGTGCTAGGCTAGTGGCAAAAGGGTTCACCCAACTAGAGGGGGTGGACTTTGACGAAACCTTCAGTCCAGTCGCCCAATTTGAGTCCCTAAGACTACTATTGGCGTTAGCCACACTGGAGGATTGGGAGATCCACCAGATGGACGTCAAATCGGCTTTCCTTCATGGAGAACTGGACGAGGAAATCTACATGGAGCAACCCGTAGGTTTCGTCACTGCTGGTCAAGAACACTTGGTGTGCCGGCTTCAGAAAGCCCTTTACGGTCTGAAGCAGGCTTCCCGCGCATGGAATCTACAGTTCCATGGAGTTCTTAGTGAACTCGGCTTCACGCGGACGTACTCTGATGCAGGAGTATATGTATATCATCTCCAAGAGGGGGGTGATGTACTTTTCGTCATCTTATATGTAGATGATATCACTATACTGGGCAACTCATTAGATAAGATCAATGATCTGAAGGCATCTCTATCAAGTCGATATGAGATGACCGATCTGGGAGAGATTGAGTCATATCTCGGTGTTAACATCACCAGAGATCGTGCTAATCGCACTATGACCATCAACCAGTCAGATTACATCTCTGATGTGGTTGAAAGGTTTGGAATGAGGGATTCCAATCCAGTATACACCCCTCTTCCCTCTGGCGCGGAGGCTCACTTGATCAAATACGAAGATCAAGCCTCTACTTCTGAAATTAAGAAGTATCAACAGATAATCGGGTCTCTGCTATATGCGCAGATTGGAAGCAGACCTGATATCTCCTTCGCTGTTGCGCGCCTCAGCCAATTTGCTTCCAATCCCTCTCAGCAGCATTTCCGCTTAGCAAAATACGTGTTAGCATACCTTAATACTACAAAGGACTACGCGTTGCGCTACTCTGGAGGGAATGGTGGAGAAGGCCTTCATGGCTACTGCGACTCTTCCTGGGGTGACCAGGAAGACCGCCACTCCACCACAGGCTACGTCTACTTACTTGCGAATGGTGCAATCTCTTGGTGCACCAGAAAGCAAAAGACGGTAGCACAGTCCACCACAGAAGCTGAGTACATGAGCCTCGCTGAGGCTGCAAACCAAGCTCAGTGGTATAGGACGTTCTTAGAGGAACTGGGGTACGAGGTCTCCTCCCCCATACCTCTTCACTGTGACAATAAGGGCGCTGTAGATTTAGCCCTAAACCCAGTCACAGGGAGACGGTCCAAACACATCCCTATCAAGCACCACGCTGTCAGGGAGTATGTAGAAAACAAGGTGATACACCTGATACGTACTCCAACGAAGGACATGGTAGCAGACGGACTTACTAAGTCTCTACCAAGGGAAACCTTCGAGAAACTGGTTAATGATGTTGGGTTAGTGTAATGGAGAAAAGTGTGGATAGGATCCACATTTATCAGAAATTCGGGTTGATGGACCTTTTATAAGGTTGCCGATGAAGTGTCAAGGCAGAATAAGATCCGCTCTTATCTCTGCAGAAGAGAGTCCTTTCTCTCTGTCTTATATGGAGTTTCACACTGCACTTCAAAAAGTCGTCCTTTATGACGCATGAAGTAAAGTGTTCTAGGGAACTCAATCCCGAACTCCTGTAGACTCTTGCACAGTTCTTATGTTGAGAACTTGCAAAGCATTTTCAACTTTGTTGAAACTTGACACACGCTCTCATCACCATCTACCACCTATTCTTATCTAATCTCCAGAATGGACTGCCTCAATCATGGAGGGATGTTGAGACGTCACCTAATTGAAGTGTGATGTCTCGTGGGATATGATTGTGTCATTCCCTTCCTTATACGGTATCTGACCCTTATGGTTGAATTATGGACTTCCGGACTTGTACGGACCGGTTATTGTTTATCTTTATTTTGTAGTTCCTTATTAGGTTCTCCTTGTTCTTATTGTTAAGATACCGATCACATCCGCATTAGGCGGTTTCATTGTTCTCTGCCCTCCAATGGCATTTCTCCCTCTGGCGCACAGACCAGGTGTATTTTGTTTGAGTCACCAGTGCGCACAGACCATTATTAGCTAAGCGTCCTGTATATAAGGACTGCTGTTTTCGCCCTCACACTTCAGAGTTTCTTCAACCTCTGAAGTGTAAGTTTCCTTTACTACTAAGCCTCTACCTTACGCTGACAGTACTATAGTTACTTTTGTCTCTTAGGTGTGTTGCGCTGCTAATAGAGTTTCTTCAACCTCTGAAGTTTACTTTTGTCTCTTAGCATCTTGCTACTTTTGTCTCGCTGTTAGTGCTGCCCGCTCAACATCCACAGCGTACCACCCCAGGACCGACGGACAATCGGAACGCACCAATCAATGGCTGGAACAGTACCTACGCTTTTGGGCAAACGAGCGTCAAGATAACTGGGCGGCCCTTCTGCCAATCGCAGAGTTCGCGCACAACAACTGGCCCCACGAGGCGACAAGGAAGTCCCCGTTCTCTCTCCTCATGGGATACGATCCACGCGCTGATTGGCTCGATAAGCCATCTCCTATCCCACAGGTCACCACGAGAGTGGAACAATTCCGAGAGGCGCGGAGAGAAGCCCAGGATCTTATCAAAAAGGCACAATCCCTGTGGATCAAACATCGAGATACGCCCAAACTCCGAATCGGAGACTATGTGTGGCTGGAAGGACGACATTTACGAACTAATCAACCGACGCCAAAACTGGCGGCACGACGGCACGGCCCTTTCAAAATAACACGAGTTCTATCCCCAGTGAACTATCAGCTCGAGCTTCCCACGCAGTGGAGCATCCACCCGGTGTTCCACATCGATCTTCTCACGCCCTACCGCGAAACGCTTACGCACGGACCAAATTTCCAACGCCCCCCACCGGATTTGGTAGAGGGAGAAGAAGAATATGAGGTCGAGAAGGTTCTGGATCACCGGCACTTCGGCAGGAAGAAGCGCCTTCAGTACCTGATCAAATGGAAAGGATACCCCGACTCGGAGAACCAGTGGGTCGATAAGGACGATGTGTTTGCAGATGAGGCATTAGCTGAGTACCAAAGATTAAATCCCCGCGTTACAAGGAACTTAAAAGCTCGAAGGATCTCGTCGAAAACCCCATCACCCTCTCTCACTCGCTACACTGGCTTCCTCTCTTCCCTACTCGCAACAATGTCCATTCCCACTGCCACCGAGGCCGTCGCTCGTGTTGCCTCAAACACGAGCCCCATCACCCACCAAGAGCTCGTCGAAGCCCTTCAAAGCCTCGTCCCTGCCGAGCACACCCCCGACACCAGCAACCCAGCAAGCTGGTGGCTGGTCACCGAAGACGGCCAGCGCCTCAACCGAACACCGCTCACGACGCCCGAAGTTGACAGGCTTCGTGCAGCTCTCTGCGACAGTGAGGTGTCCTCACCTCGACCTCTCCCGGTCCGAGTGGAGCAGTGGACGGAAGAGCCCGTCACCAGCGACATTACAATGGCAAGACTGGAAGAGGGAACGCAAGTGGCTGGAGGTGGCGAGGGCGTGGAAGGAAGAGCAGCTTCGGAGGGCGACCGAACGGCGGTCGGAGATGATGGCGCGGAGGAAGGCAGGAGCCGTGGAACGAATGAGACGATATTGGGTCAAGCGAGGGGGAGCCTCCACGACTACTATCCAGATGAGCACCCGCTCATCATCACTGCCACCGACACTGACCACCCCGACGAGACCCCCTATGCCTGCGATACCACCGGACGCCCCCTGTATCGAGGCGGAGTGCGAGCGGACGCTCCTCCCCTCTTCCCCTTACTTCAACTACGACACAGAGCCCTAGGCCCAGCCCCTAGTGGCTACAAACACAATCGCGGGGAGGACTTCGTCCACTACCCCATCACCGACGGCGAGGGGCGCACTCGCCAAGCCGCGTTCGTACAAGTCATTATGAACGCGGACCCTCTGGTCTTGGGGTTGACGGAGGATAGTGAGAAGGTGTACTCCAAGCCGCTCTACGCGGAGCCGCAGGTCCGGGCCCGAGGTAAGCCCCACTACCCTCAGGAGGACCTCATGATTTTTGCCGGCGGGTATCACGACCGCCCTCGCGTCGATCGCGCTGTTTCGGAGCTGCACGACGTGAGCCTCCGGGCCGAGTTGCATCGATACCGGTCATACGCGTACGAGGCCGAGCGGATGGAGCAGCGGCTCCACCAACTCGCCGCCGCGTTGGGGGGCATTAAGGGGGAGTTGTCCCGGAGCAAGTTCCGGCTGGAGATGGCCAACGCAATGGACAGGATAGAGGAGATACAGGCGGGATGGATGGGAGGAGCTGGCGACCGCCGGCGACGTGGGCGTCGCTCCTGAAAAGGGGGTGATGTTGCGGTGGGAGCTTCACGGACTCACATTACGATACGAAGATTGAAGTGGACACTTACTATACGGTTATGACTACGATAGTAAGCGAGTATTAGTCATGGACCATTCGCATCAGTCAGCACGAGTCGTACTAACATGTGATAGTTAGTATGACTCATTACTAGGATAGCTGTAGTAGGGTTCGAGCTACTTACGCTACGGGACAACACTCAAAGAGGAGCTTTAAAGCTGCCTCTGAAATATGTATAAATAGTGGTTCGTGAAGACCAAGAAGAGCATCTTGGTCTTCTTCTCAATACCACTTCACTTCTCTTCTCTCGACTAAGGCTTTCACGCCTTCCTACTTCTAAGGGGGAGCCCCTGTTATACGTCTTGACCTTCGAGTCTAAGACTCTGGCCCTTTCGACGCAACAAGTCGGAGTTGCCTTCGTACTTCTAGGGCGAATACTCTGGATCGCCTTAGTAGTGTTCTACGGGATTATCGAGACACTACGCGCGTGTCAATCACCAGCTAAGTCGTGAACGCCCTCGTCCGAGCTCAAGTCGAGCTAAACGCCGTGGTAGCGTTACAAAAACCTTACAGTAAAAAGCCCGTGCCCCCACCATCAAGGTTAATCCTCCCCGACCCCAGCAAGAGCACCTATTACGTTGTCAAACCCTCAAACTGCATCAGATACCTCGGCTTCTTCATCGACCACAAACTAAGATGGAACACACACGTGGACTACATGTGCAACAGGGCACGGGCTTCGATCAAGTCACTGCAGCTCCTCGGAAACACCCAAAGAGGAATCTCGTCAGCATCATGGCGCCTCCTCTTCAACGCAATATGTCTCCCGGTCCTTTCATACGGATGCCAACTATGGATGACACAGAAACGCAAGAAGGGACTAATCGACAAAGTCCAGTCGGTAATGAACTTAGGAGTAAAGTTAATTTCCGGTTCCTTCCGTACTGCCCCTAGGGCGCCCCTTCACGAACTAACACGGGTACTGCCGGCTAGGCAGTACCTGGAAAAACTCGTTGCCTCGTCAGCCATCAGACTGTTCCGTGTCCCCCGGACGTCCCAGCTCCTAGCCCTTCTGGGTAACGACTGGGCACCGACGGTCCAGAGCGGCCCACACTCCAGCAATGGAGGGGTGGTGTGCAACAGTTCACTCTCTGTACGGTCTGGAGTACGGAAACAGCGCCCCACTGCCTTGGAGGCTCTCGCGAGTGGTCTTGACCCCAAGAAGACACCACACGTCGACGTCACTGCTGTCGCGCCCTGGGAGGTACCCAACTGGGGCAGCGCAGTATATTGTGAAGGGAGACACTCTCCACAAAAGCGCCGGAAGACAGTTAATTGGCTCTACGCCATGAAACCAGGCGCAAATCAAGCGGTCATCAGAGTCGCAGCAACTGTCTCTAATAAGAACAGGCGCGACGGACTCCACGTAGGCGGTGCAGCGGCGGATTTCGTCTCTTCCGTTGCCCCCTCATTCACGCACAGGTGGACATTAGGAACGGACATGGTTCAGACGGATGTAGCCCTGTTTGGCCTAGCCAAGACAGCGGAACTTTTACTCGCTGAGTCCTCACGTGCCCCATTACCTAAACACATATACATCCTCTCCGACGACCTTTCCGCCATCACCCACATAACCTCTTTTAAATCCCTTGAATCCCAACACGCTCTGCTAATGTGGCATCGAGCCCTCTCTTCTCTTTTCGCACAGCCTAGGGACACGAGAATCACACTCGTGTGGTCGCCAGTCGACCGGAAGAGAGCTCCGGACTCCCGCGCGCGCAAAGCAGCACTCCTGGCCTGCCAGGAAGACTCCCCACACTCCCACAAACCACTCCGCTCACCTGCATGGATCCGCTCACAACTCCGTGCAGACGCCTTCAGGTCTTGGGCAACAGACTGGCGTATAGCGATCTCCAAACCCCATCGCCCCCGGGCGTATAACCACTCTATCTCGACCACCCACCCACCTGACGGAAAAAACCACCCCCTATGGTTGGCTGCCATACCCCCCAAAAAGCCCCCGGAAGACTACGTCAACATCAGACGCCGGGCCCATGCGACTGCAATGCAGCTCGCCACCCTCCACTCATTCACCGCCGATTACACTCTCTCACACCGATCCGATCTCCCACCGGAAGCATCGACTTGTCCCCGATGCCAAATCCCCTACACCCTCGCCCACATCCTGTATACGTGTCCCCTTCTCATGCCCACGGTACACGCCTACTACCTCGACCGCACTTCACCAACCAGCCCCGTGGACCTCTTCACAGACCACGCTTACTATCTCTGCCGTTTCCTCCAGTCCTCTAGGGCGGCACAGAAACCACTTTGGGAACCCCCTGCCCCGCGCCGTCCACACGACCCCGGATGAAGGAGCTCTCGACCGCAAGACCGGCCATACCCGGTGTCATAACCACGCACCGCCCCGTAAGCGCTACCCCCCTTTTTTCTCACAAAAAGACCGCTTTCACACTTTTGATCCGTACATACTACGTCCCCTCTGGGAGGGTACATTCTGACAAATACCTATACGACCGCACGTGAGGCTCTACCTACTTTACCACACAATTTGTTGTCGCTCAGCGCTACGAGACCGGCTTTGTATTCTCTATACTGCTCCGGAATAAAAATCGATAAAAAAAAAAAAAAAAAAAAAAAAAAAAAAAAAAAAATGGGGGATCAATTGTTATATACAGTATCGAATGTTCCATTCACAGGGACTACAAGGACCGGAAAGGAGGATTGTGAAACAGTATTAAGGACTCCATCCAAATCATTCTTCATATCTTGAACCCGCCAGCAAGGCCCATCACATTCTTCGGGTCAATCACCTTCTTGATCTCCTGTAGCCTAGGAAGATTCGCCCCATAAATGTCTTCCAGCGGCGTGTCAAACAAAGCGTAATTGGGGTATACAGCCGCATGCGAGACATTTTGCCCATCCGCAACCGCCGCGGCGGTGACTGCATCGGAGAAACTCCGCAACGCCCTAGTTACAGCGCCGTCCAGGGAAGCGTTGCTATATGTGAAAGCGACAACCGTAGGGAAGAGAGCGTGAGAACGGTCGGGTGGGTAGGCAGAGGCGGGACCGTGAGAGAACACATCCTTGAGAAATGGCTCGAGGGTGAGTGAGACGGTGACATTTGGGTCTAGGGCTCCGATCTTTCCTCCACAGAACTACAGATGCACTGTCGTTGAGTAATGTTTGGACGCGTGAGGTAAGATGGTGCTCACGGAAATCTGATTCACAATTGCGTCGAAAACAGATGGAGAGTACTGCGTGACTGAGATACCGTTGACACGACCTCTATATCTTTTCATCAGCCATGTTTTATAGACAAAGTCGAGAAATGACCGACCGAACTGTCTTGGGGGATTTGTGAAGGAGAGGCTATTGAACATGTCAACGAATGACCTCGTCTTGACATCGGACTGAGTAGACGGAATCGCCAAGAAGTCATCGAAAATTCCAGGTGCGGGTATGGGAGCATTGTAGAAAACGATAGCAACAGATATGGCCTAGATAGATGATGTTTCCTGGTCTGTAAAGAAGCATGAAGACGTACCCCCGCCGGAGTGTAAATCACGGGGACATTCAATGCAGCCTTCGTGTCGTTCTTCTGCTGGAACTTTAGGACGGCTTCCTTCACTAAATCCAGTTGGTCTACATTGTAGTTAAGAATACCGCCCTATCAAATCGAGTCAGCTCACGAGTATGATTGTTAAGACAATCGGAGCTACTGACCCAGACTTGGCCCTGGGGAACTGTCTTGTAAGTGAACTTGGTCACGATACCCTGTCACCGATCAAGCTTCCTCTTCTATCACCTTCAAAGAAAGTAGCGTACGAAGTTATTCCCTCCACCCTGAGAATATATAGTCTTAGTGATACGTCTCCATATGATGTTTCAGGCCACTTGCCCGAAGTGCGAACCATAAATCTTCGTTGCTTTCTGTCACATTTATGATCGTCCCGTTTGGTAGAACGAGTTCAAATCCCGCCATATTGTCGATGGTTAATCCATACTCATTGCTCATGAAAGCATAACCTGTAACACGAAATCGTATAAGTGGTCATTATCATGGAAAGGAGGGTCCAAGTTGACTCACCACCACCAAGAGTCAAACCGGCAACACCAACAGTAGGCGTGCGTCCTCCGATGACATTCAGCCCAGATGAGTTGAGAGCCGCATATACTTGGTCCCAAGTAACGCCAGGTCCAACGTCAACGGTGCCAGTGGCATTATTGAGCTCGACGTTGCTGAATCGGGTCATGGAAATCTGGACTCCGCTCGTAGAAGAGAACCCAGGATTAACCGCATGACCTCCACCTTTCACCGCGAAAGGCGTACGTGTGGATCCCAAGATGCGCAACTACCACGACACGCTGTGAGTGGCGACTATTATTAGAGGGACCCGGAAGTACGTACAATGACGCCAACATCTGCTGCTGAGCCTGGCTCGACGGAGCAAGCAGACTCCTGACTGGACGAGATGCCAGCGTGCTCGATGTCAGCGTTATACTGTGTTGAGTCTTCACTCGTACGTCAGCCCGGTGATAAAGGAATGTGAAGATGAAGGCTGCGAACTAGGGTAGAAGAGCTGAGAGGAATTGGAAATGGCGCTCGCGATTCTGCGACAGGTACTTTGGTACCTCCCGGATGGTGTCGCCGTGAGAATAAGAGCACGGGAGAAGAACGCCAGAGAGAATGCGACAACCAAGAAACTTGAAGTTGTGGAGAGCATACTGATATGAGAAAGGAGGTTATCGAGTCTGACCCTTAGTTCGCAGCACAGCGTCATCCTTTTATCCCGTCCTCTCACGCCGGCGTAAGCTATATTAATTAGCAACTGGAGGACCACAGACCACGCTTCCACTGATCTGCCGCGTCCGAGTTCGTTGGCACCTTACACCGAGTGGGCTTAATGAAGATCGTGATATCCTCGTCCGCGAGGAGATGAGCATCTTGGAACACAGTGACCATTAGGTCTTAGTTCTTGACAGCGGCAAATATGTAAGCAGCGGAAAGGTAGTAAGTGATGGCAGGAGCGTATCACGGTAATAGGGTCCAGAAGCAATGGCCCGACGAGGAGCCATTCAAGTAGAAGTTAAGAATATCTGATGTAAAAACCATGACTCAGGCATGAGCATCAGAAGCACCAGTCCCGGACTGGTGCCTCTGGTGCCAAATCTGATGTGCCGTCAGTAACAACCATCAATATGGGTATACAATAACATTTCTCTACTATGTGTTCCTTCAAACAGATGAAGGCTCTTAGTCCTTTTTTCTAAGTTTCACACTTGTTCGCACGTGTTAACAATAGGCAGGCGGTAATCTATAATCCCTTACAGTACTGTAATCGACATGAGACACTGTTGAGCCTGGTGGGTGTCCCCGCTAGAGCACTGCCCAAACGATGGGTTTGGCTCGGGTCTAGGGAGGCGCAAAGCGGTCGGCCCGGCCGCCGCGCGGAACGAAACCTCGTACTGATGTCCCGCTGGCACGGATCGTTAAGGCCACCTACAGATGCGCTACGCTAGGCAACGCAAAAGGTGTGCTGCACGGTTCGATGGCGCAAGACTTTCTATATCTATCTGCCTCTACCGGGAGTGAGTCGCACTAGAGTTCCTAAGGGCGCACACCGGTGCAGAACATTGGAGGGTGTCGGGAAGGACTCGGAGCTTCACTGAGAACCAACTGAGATCTAAAGCCAGGGGACTCTGTTTTGAATACAGTGTATATAGAGAGAGAAGAGATGTGTGAATCTAGAATGCCTTTGCTAGGGTGAGACCAAGAGGCAACTGAGCGAGGTCGAAAACTGGTTGAACATTGCGGATACGCAACGCAGGGGAGTCCCCGGAGCCCCGGCCCATATCGGTCTTCCGTTCCCACGGCGGGCATATTTAACACTTTTTTTTGTTTTTTTTTGATCTTCAACACTCTTTTCATCACTCCCCTGCAACCACCCCAATAGACAATGACAACGCTGACCTGTCTCCTCCCCTCTCTCACTGGTGCTGCACGAAACCCGTCCCCGAGATGCTCTTCCTATTTACATTTCGGGGCCACCTATATAGGACTATCTGTTTCATAAGTGTAGTTGTTCTTAGCAAGGTTCTTAGCTACGACTGGTCTGTGTCTCAGACATGTAAAAATAAAACACCCCATCCCCGAGGAGCAAACCAGCGACTCGTGAATATGACCGCGGGTTGCTTTTAGGTTTGCTGATATGAATAGGAGACTGGGACGGGATTGGGCTTAGCTACTTTGAACTCGGACTCGGATCAGGCCCAGAATGTGTGAATAGGAAGGTTGTCCTAGGCCTAGAACAGCATCCACTACACTACTAATAGGTGTGCTCGCCAACAAAATTTGCTAGCGGCTTGCTCGGATATCCAGTCCCGGGTCCCTCATCTAGTAGGTAGGCGCGGCCCTTAGCCTCAGCGATCACGCACCCTTGACCATGGCACTTGCTCCGGATAGTCCACAGGTCAAACTTCACCAAGCATTCACCCCTGCCCAATCCCGTCCAGTTAATGGTCCTATTCATCACAGTATAAAGAACCCTAGCTATGCCTCGGACTTCGGTCATAATCGCTTTTACTTCGGCCAGCAGATTTGGGGTTCTGTTCTCGCCAAGGTTCTCGCGCAAAAACGCATCACAAAAGCTCTCACATCTCTCCAACCATTTCGGCAAAATCAGCACTTTGGACTTCAGGCCGCCTTCTTAACCTCACAAACTCATTGGGTCGCAGACACCATCTCGCCCACCTCCCGTAATCATGCACCACTACCATCATATATATTTGCTCTCCGTCCTCGCCGCTAGTCTCCTTGGTGTTCTTGCGAAGCCCCCTTCACCTTGGGACGACATGCACATTAAGCACTCCTGGAAAGTTGTCCCGAAGAACTGGGAGGCCCTAGGCCGCCCGCCTTCTGGAACCACAATCGACCTTTACATTGCTCTCAAGCCTCAGCGTGAGAACGCTTTGGTCAACGCGCTCTACGAGGTCAGTGAACCCGGGCATCCAAGGTACGTCCACCACCACTCCTCTGCTGGCGCTTTTTTCTCACGAGTGCCACTGCTCCGATGCAGATATCGTGCATATCTGACTAAGGACCAGGTGGCTGACCTTGTCGCACCGCATCCAGAGACGCTCGAGCTCGTGAATTCCTGGCTCGAACATCACGGCATATCCTCCTCATCCATTTCTATGACCCACGGCGGCAACACACTCACGCTCAAAGCCGTGCCTGTGACCCAAGCCAATACTCTCCTCGGCGCATCGTACCAGCTCTACAGGCACATAGAGAGGGGTGAGACCATTGTCCGCACTGTCGGTTATTCGCTTCCCGCGGTGCTGCACTGGCACGTGTTGACTGTGGCGCCTACGACGTCCTTTGTCTCCCTGCGCACGCAATGGCAGACATCGTGGAATCTCTCTGACAGGGCAGTGAAGTCGACATCGGGAGAGCCAGCGACGATGCTATCGAGTCGCGCAAAAGTCAATCCTGTCACGCCGTCGTTCCTGCGCTGGCTGTACGACACGGAAGCCTATACACCCAATACTCACGGCGAGAATGTGCTCGGGATCGTGGGATTCTTTGGGCATTATCCGAGCCCGGCGGACCTGGGGGCGTTCATGCGCAAATTCCGCTCCGAAGCAGGTGACGCGACGTTCACCGTTGTAGAGGTCAACGGCGAGGAGTACGACCCGACTCACCCACACTCAGAGGCAAACATGGACATGCAATACGCTGAGGCCATGGCATATCCAACTCCCCACATCTTCTACAGCACCGGCTAAGGGCCGTCGGGCACGGATGACGATCTCGAGTCCTGGCTCGAATACATCCTTGACCAGGAGAACATCCCTCAGACCGTCAGCATATCGTACAGCATTGTAGAGCATTTCGTCTCGAGGGAATATGCAATCAATGTGTGCGACCAGTTCGCGAAGCTCGGTGTACGTGGCGTCAGCGTCCTCGTGTCGAGTGGTAACAATGGCATTGGCGATGGGACCTGCATGAGAGACGACGGCACCGTCCGGTTCGAACCCAGGTTTCCTGGAACCTGTACGTGTGGCGATTTTTCTCGGATTAGGCGTAGTACACGAGTGCGGCTCACTGAGCATCGCCACGCATTTGCAGGTCCCTATGTTACCGCCGTCGGCGGAACGACGGACTACGAGCCGGAGGTCGCAGCGGAATTCTCCGGCGGTGGCTTCTCGGACTACTTTCAGCGCCCGACCTACCAGGAAGAGGCCGTGTCCACCTTCCTCCAGGACCTCGGGAACCGATATCAAGGCCTTTACAAGTGTGTTCGCTTCTGTGACTTGATACAATCCATTCGTAATTTGTACTTGGTGCAGCGCTTCTGGCCGCGGCATCTCCGACATCGCCGCGCAGGCCGTCGGATTCAGGATCTTTCTCAACGGCAAAGAGTACGAGGTGAGCGGCACAAGTGTAGCGACCCCCGTGCGTCTATCTCTCCTCCCTCCTCCTTTTTAGGTCGTCCGTCCTTGAGCACCCAGCTGACTGACTGCCAATTTACAGGTTGTGGCGGGGATAGTCGCACTGCTTAATGACTGGCTGATTTTGACAGGTCAGGAGCCACTCGGCTTCCTCAACCCCTGGCTGTACGGAAGGGGCTCCCGAAGTCTCACCGATATCACAGAGGGCTCGAATCCGGGCTGCAAAATGGATGGATTCTCTGCTATCATTGGATGGGACCCTGTGCGTTCCGCCCGACTTGATACTTCTTCACTTATGACCCTGGGCTACGCAGGTCACGGGTCTTGGAACGCCTAGCTCCCGCAAAATGTTGGAACTGTTATTTTGAGACAGTAGAGTTTCCGTTTCCAAACCCAGCCAGCCAATTGCTTGGGGAAATGGCACCATACACGTGCTGTGAAAAGGCCACTTACCCACTCATCCACGCAAAGTTAAGGTCGAAACCGACAACCGAAGACATTTGGCCTCAAATCCGGTCTCGCTTCGGTACACGACGCACCCCATCCCACTACCTCTCCTGATGTGACTGCTGGGAACCCGAGTGTGGAAGTTGTGTACTTGAAAATGAGCAGGGAGATCCCAGACTGATACCCATGGACACCCTGGTACTATACACTACTTCTTGCACTACTTAACCCAAAAATTGTCGTCCACGATGCTCTCACGTGCAGCAAAGGCTGTTTCACTCTAAAGGACCTGTCCCTTCAACTGCTAGTTTACTATAGGTGCACACATTAAATGGGGGATCGATTAGCAAATCACATACAATATCTATTAAATGTTCTACTCAGGGCCCACAAAGACCGGGAAAGGAGGATTGCGATTCAGTACTGAAGGTCCTCCATCCGAGTCATTCTTCATATCTTGAACCCACCAGAAAGGCCCATCACATCCTTCGGGTCAACAACCTTCTTTATCCTATGCAGCCTAGGTAGATTCTCCCCATAAATCTCCTCCAGTGGCGTGTCAAACAACGCATAGTTGGGGTACACAGCTGCGTGAGAAACATTTTGTCCATCCGCAACCGCCGCCGCGGTGACCGTATCGGAGAAACTCCGCAGTCCCTTGCTCACAGTGTCGTCCAGGGAAGCATTGCTATATTTGAAAGAGACACCCGTAGGGAAGAGAGCGTGAGAACGGTCGGGTGGGGACGCAGAGTCTGAACCGTGAGAGAACACGTCCGTGAGAAATGGCTCGAGGATGAGTGAGAGGGTGAGATTTGGATCTAGTGCACTGATCTTCCCTCCCCAGAACTTAAGACATGCGTCTGTTGAGTAAGGCTTTCGACGCGTGAGGTAAGATGGAGCTCACCAAAATCTGGTTCACTAAAGCGTCGAAAACAGACGGAGAGTACTGCGTGACTGAGATGGCGTTGACGCGACTTCTATATCCTTTCGTCAGCCATATATTGTCGCCAGAGTCGAGGAATGACCAACCGAGCAGTTTTGGGGGAATTTATGAAGTAGAGGCTGTCGAATATGTCGACGAATGATCTCGTCTTGACATCGGATTGAGTAGTCGGAATCGCCAAGAAGTCATCGAAAATCCCCGGAGCGGGTGTGGGCTCGTTGTAGAAAACGAGACCAATGGATATGGCCTGGATGGACGATATTTCCTGGTTTGTAAAAGAGTAATATTGAAACGTAAGGACGTACCCCCGCCGGGGTGTAAATCACGTAGACATTCACTGCGGCCTTGGTGTCATTCTGCAGCTGGAACTTCACGACGGCGTCCCTCACTAAATCTAGTTGGTCTACACTGTAGTGGAGAGTACCACCCTATCAAATTGAGTCAGCTTAAGGGATGTGTGTCGCGTCAATCGGTGTTACTGACCCAGACTTGGCCCTGGGGAACTGTCTTGTAGATGAACTTGGTCACGATACCCTGTTATCGATGTCAATCAAACTTCCTTCTATCGTCTTGCAGGGAAGTGCCCTACAAAGTTATTCCCTCCACCCTGAGAATACATACTGAAGTCTCAGTGAAGCGTCTCCGTTGGAGGTCCAAGTCCACTTACCCGAAGTGCGAACCATAAATCTTTATTGCTTTGTGTCACATTTGTAATGGTCCCGTTTGGTAGGACGAGCTCATATCCTGCCATATTGTCGATGCTCAATCCGTACTGATTGCTCATGAAGGCATAACCTGACGCGAAATCAGTCAGCGGTCGACATCGTGACATGGAGGTATCACCAACCGCCGCCCAGAGTCAAACCGGAAATACCGACTGTAGGTATGCGTCCTCCAACGATGTTGACCCCGGTTGAGTCGAGAGCTGCGTATACTTGGTCCAAAGTAACGCCAGACCCCGCTTCAACCGGTCCCCGTAGCATTATTGAGCTCGATGTTGCTGAATCTGGTCATGGAGATCTGGACCCCGCTCGTGGAAGAGAACCCAGGATTATACGCATGACCCCCACCTTTCACAGCGAAAGGCGTACGTGTGGATCCCAAGATGCGCAACTACCACGACACGCTGTGAGTGGCGGCCATTATCAAAGGGACTCGGATATACGTACAATCACGCTAACATCTGCTGCCGAGCCTGGTTCGACGGAGCACGCAGACACCTGAGTGGACGAGACGATAGCGTGCTCAATGTCAGCATTATACTGGGTCGAGTCTTCGCTTCTACGTCAGCCTGGTGCTAAAGGAAGGCGAAGGTGAGAGCCACGGACTGGGGTAGAACAATTGAGAGGAATTGGATATGGCGTTCGCGATACTGCGACAGGTACTTTGGTAACTCCCGAACAGAGTAGAAGCATGCGAGAAGGATGCCAGAGAGAAGGCGACAAGTAGTGAGAAAGGTGTCGAGAGCATAGTGATGTGTAAAGGAGGCTATTGAGACGGACCATTGGTTCATAGCGCAGTCTTATCCCTTTATACCTTCTTTTCACGTCGGCGTAAGCTAGAAGCCGTGTTCCAGAGTAGATTAATGTGTCTATACTAGCATATCAACTGATAACCGGAGTGTCTAGCAGACTGCGCCTCCACTGATCCACGCTTCCATCCGAGTCTCACACCGAGTGGAGTGGGCTTAATGGAGGTCATGATACCCGGGCCCTCCGACGCGAGCGGACACAAGCATTTTAGAATACCATGGATCTTTGTTCTTGACAGCGACAAACATCTAAGCAGCGGAGAGCGTTAAGCGATGGCAGGAGTGTACCACGGTAATAGGGTCCAGAAAGCATATCGGGCAATGACCCGACGAAAAACCATTCAAGCAGAAATTAAGGATATCCGGTGTAGAAATCAATGACCCGGTGCACGGGGCAGGGAGCATCGGAGGCACCAGCCCCCGTATCGGTCTCGCGTTCCGAGTCCCGTGCCGTGACTCCGTCGGAGCACCACACACCTGGTCAATACCTCGTCATCGATCTCCACGCTTTCTTCGCCGCCCTTCCCATCCTCACACGCACTATCTCTTCTACCCATCACTCCCTTCATCACTCCCCCGCAACCACGCCAATGGACAACGACAACGCGAATCGCCTGCAAACTGGTACCTAGGTCAGGTAGGCCACGTATCCTTATGCCTCGCCTTTGTTCGCTAGGCCCTCCGTTCTCGTCGTATCACCCTCTTACCATCGTCACCACCCTTTCATACCGTCACCTCGCTTCACCCATAGAACTCTTCGACCACACCGTCCCTTTGTCTTTAGCAGGGGTGCGAAATATGTTGTTTTACCCTCACTAATCTTGTAATAATCCCTGCGTATCCCTGTCTTCGGCCCTATGCCACCGTCGCCCTCTCCTTGTTGGTGAATATACCGACACCGTGTTAACCCTTTTCTTACCGTTCGCCTTGTGTGAATGAAGATAGGGATAGGCCGCTCGACGGCATCCAGAATTCTCGCAGGTCAGACAATTCTCATTTCCTTCTCGACTCGCTCAATTCTCGCTTCCCTCCTCGTTGATTCGCCCCTGCGTCAGCAATGTCCTGTTCGCTATCTTCCTCTTTGCGCCCTCGCTCGGAACATCTCGGCACCCTGATTGAATCGTATGTGTGTGACGAGGGTCGCCGATGCACCACCTGCTGGGGCCAGAAGGAACCAAGGAATGGACAACATCATTAAAGTATTGCTTACTGTAAGTTGGATGAAGCATAATGACTGGTCGTAAACCGTTTACGGACGGGTAATTGCGGTAGTTTTTCGTATCTTATCCTACTGTATCCGGCGTTCTCCGCCCTGTTTTATGATACGTAGCATACTGTACTGTATATCATTACGACGACCTGGCAGTCACGGCCCGGGCTAAATGCAGGACAGAAGCCCACTAATCACACCCACATTGATGGCATTGAACGACGAGGATGTGAAATTCCAGAGAGGAATACTGACTAGCGTGAGTTGACACTGGTGCTCTGTTGCAGGCCTAAGACGAACTGAAACCGAACTGAAATGATGGCATACGTGAGAGTTAGAACCTAGTGGCCGGCATCCCTGGCGGGACCTGGTTTTCAATCTCCCATTCATTCTCTCACCAGATCTCACCTTTACATCATTAGCAAAAGGCGACACGCTTGTCGCGAATAGATGCTCTCACACTGCAAGCGAACTGGGCCGTAATGACTCGAAAAGTCCATTCCGTGGCAACACAGGCAGTGGGTGACCGTGGATCGACCCAGGCAGCCGGGTACGCATGGCAGTGTTGTCACTTGGGTAGATCTAGAGCCGAGGGGCGTCATTTCGATGATAGAACGGATCAACGGCAGCCCTCAGTCCCCGAGTCTACTACATCGTCTGAAACATGGCTGTCGAATCACCCGTTGCATTCGAATCGCCTCTTCGACCTTCTTTCCAGTGAGATCGCAGTCGAGACATACTTTCCCCTTATTCGGACACAAGATTAAAAGTGCAACGAAAAGTATGTTGGAGATGAAGACACTCCTAAAAGCTTCGTCGCGCCAGCAAAGGTCTCACCTGGGCCTCAAGCATGAAAAAAAGAATCAAATTAGTAAACCACATACAGTATTCATTAGGTTCACAAGGACTTATAAAAAGAGGGGAGGAATCAGTACGAACGGCCCCATCTAAGTCATTCTTCATAGCTTAAACCCTCCAGCAAGGCCCATCACATTCTTCGGGTCAACCGCCTTCTTGATTCCACGCAAGCGAGGTAGATTCTCCCCATAAATATCTTCCAGTGGCGTGTCAAACAACGCGTAATTGGGGTACACGGCCGCGTGCGAAACATTTTGCCCGTCCGCAACAGCCGCGGTGGTGACCCCATCTGAGAAACTGCGCAACCCTTTACTTACCGTGTCGTCCAGGGAAGCATTGTTGTATGTGAAAGTGACAGTAGTAGGGAAGAGAGCATGAGAACGGTCGGGTGGATATGCAGAGGCAGAACCATGAGAGAACACATCCTTGAGAAATGGCTCGAAGGTGACTGAGACGGTGGCATTTGGATCTAGGGCCCCGATCTTTCCTCCCCAGAACTACAGACGCATTGTCGTTGAGTAAGATTTGGACCCGTGAGGTAAGATGGTGCTCACCAAAGTCTGATTGACGAATGCATCGAAAACAGACGAAGAGTACTGCGTGACTGAAACACCGTTGACACGTTCTCTTTATCTTTCCATTAGCGATTTTTCATCGCCAGAGCCGAGAAATAACCAACCGAACTGTCCTGGGTGGATTTGTGAAGGAGAGGTTGTTGAACATGTCAAGAAATGAACTCGTCTTGACATCGGACTGATTAGTCGGAATCGCTAGAAAGTCATCGAAAATCCCCGGCGCAGGTGTGGGAGCATTGTAGAAAACGAGAGCAGCGGGTATGGCCTAGATAGATGATGTTTCCTGGTTTGCACTAAATGATACGAAACGTAAGGACGTACCCCCGCCGAAGTGTAAGTCATGGGGACACCCAATGCAGCCTTAGTGTCATTCTTTTGCTGGAACTTTAGGACGGCTTCCTTCACTAAATCCAGTTGGTCTACATTGTAGTTAAGGATACCACCCTATCAAATCGAGTCAGCTCGAGAGTACGAATGTTACGTCAATTGGTGTTACTGACCCAGACTTGCCCCTGGGGAACTGTCTTGTAAGTGAACTTGGTCACGATACCCTGTCGTCAATGTCAATCAAACTATCTTTTCTTTCTTGCAAGGAAGCGGCACACAAAGTTATTCCCCCCTCCCTGAAAATATGTAGTGTCAGTGAAGTGCCTCCGTCGGAGGTCCAAGTCCACTTACCCGAAGTGCGAACCATAAATTTTCATTGCTTTGTGTCACATTTGTAACCGTCCCGTTTGGTAGGACGAGCTCATATCCTGCCATATTGTCGATGCTCAATCCGTACTGGTTGCTCATGAAGGCATAACCTGTCACACGAAACCACAGTCAGCGGTCAGCGTCGTGACATAAAGGTATCACCGACCGCCGCCCAATGTCAAACCAGCAATACCAACAGTAGGTATGCGTCCTCCAACGACGTTGAGACCGGTCGAGTCGAGAAATGCGTATATTTGGTCCCAGGTAACCCCAGGTCCAGCCTCGACAGTCCCTGTGGCATTATTGAGCTCGATGTTGTTGAATCGGATCATGGAAATCTGGACCCCGATTGTGGAAGAGAATCCAGGATTAAACGCATGACCTCCGCCTTTCACCGCGAATGGAGTACGGGTGGACCCCAAGATGCGCAACTACCACACGCTGTGAGGAGTGAGTATTATTGAAAGGACCTGGAGGTACGTACAATAACGCCAACGTCTGCTGCTGAGCCTGGCTCAACGGAGCACGCAGACACCTGAGTGGACGAGACGATAGCGTGCTCGATGTCAGCGTTATACTGGGTCGAATCTTCACTTATACGTCAGTCTGATGCCAAAGGAAGTCGAACCAGAGAGCCACGCACTAGGGTAAAACAGCTGAGAGGAATTGGATATGGCACTCGCGATACTGCGACAAGTACTTTGGTACCCCTCGGACGGTGTCACTGTGAGAACAGAAGCACGGGAGAAGGAAGCCAGAGAGAAAGCGACAACTAAGAGAGTTGTCGAGAGCATCCTGATGTGAGAAAGGAGACTATCGAGACTGGCCATTGGTTTGCAGCACGGTCTTATCCATTTATCCTGCCCTTTCGCGCCGGCGTAAGCTAGGTGCCGTGGTCCAGGGTAGATTAATGTCAACCGACAACCAGAAACCGCGTGTCTAGCAGACTGCGCTTTCACTAATCCACCGCCCACACTGGCACCTCACACCGAAAGGTCCCTCCGACGCGAACGGACGTCAGCATTTCGGAACACCACGGATCTTCGCAAAGAGGTAAAGTGACTCGGATAACAGGAGCGTACCACGGTAATAGAGTCCAGAAGGCACATCAGGCAATGGCCCGAATAGAAATCGTGACTCAGCCTGGAAGCACCGGTCCGGGGCCGATGCTTCTGATATCATAGGCCCGGGGCTCCGCGCCGCCGGTGATACGTACGGTCGAAATCTTGCCACCAGCTAACCACATCCACGTCAATGACGTTAAACAACGAAGGCGTGAAATTTCAGAGAGGAATACTATCCAATAGGGCAGGTTGACACTGGTGCCAAGGCCCCAGTCGCAGGCCTAAGACATGAGGGCGATGCTCCAAGCGAGTGCTCATGTGAGAATTAGAGCGGCGGGATTCCGTATCCAGGGACCAGCCCATCACTGATGGGACCTGATTTATAGTCTCCCATTCGTTCTCTCACCTTTACATCGTTACAGTAGCAGAAGGCGACACGCTTGGGCGATGCGAATAGATGTTCTCACGCCGAGGCGAACTCGGCTATTAAGACTCGAAAAGTCTATTCCGTGCTAGCAAGCGTGCCTAACACTAGCAATCGCGGGTCGACCCAGGCAGCTGGGTATGTATGGCAGTGTTGTCACGTTGGTAGATCTGATGGAGAGGGACTCCGTTTCAACGATAGAACGGATCAGCGGCGGTCTTGAGTTCCTGAGTCTACCTGACTGGATCGTCTGAAAGACGGCCGCCGAATCACCTTTACATTTAAATCGTTTCTCCGACCTCCTTGCCAGTGAGAAGCCTTTTCCTTTTCGGATGCAAGATTACTGAAAAGCCTGTTGGGGATGAGGACACTTCGTCCTACTAACCGACGTCTCGCCTGGGCCTCAAGGATGAGAAAACGATCACATTGGGGATAAATTAATCAATCACATAGAGTATCTATCAAATGTCCTATTCAAAAGGTCTACAAAGACCGTGAAAGGACGATCGGGATCCAGTACGAACGTTAACAACCCCATCCGAGTCATTCTTTATAGCTTAACCCTGCCAGCAAGGCTCATCGCATTTTTCGGGTCAACCACCTTCTTGATCCCATGCAGCCTAGGTATATTCGCCCCATAAATATCTTCTAGCGGCGTGTCAAACAACGCGTAATTGGGGTGCACGCCCGTGTGCCGAACATTTTGCCCGTCCGCAACTGCAACCACGGTGACCACAACGGAGTAACTGCACAATTCCCCTTACTTATAGTATCTTCCAGGGAATCATTTCTGTATACGAAAGTGACAGCAGTAGGGAAGAGAGCGTGGGAATGGTCAGGTGGGTATACAGAGGCGGGACTGCGAGAAGACATCCTTGGCTCGAGGGTGACTGCCCGAGAGATTAGGCCCCCAGGCCTGGGCCCATTAGGTCATCGCTGCCTGTTGGCCATCACACTGGCACTTGCAACAAACCTATTACTGTAAGGAATCAATCACTATATCAGTGTACATGAACGACAATCCATGTGTTTGCCAACCAAGTTGCCGAGTCCGAGTCTTCGCGCGGCGTGTGCTTACTATGAAAGGAAGGGTATCACTGGACCCTTTGTCGAGAGCCGAAAAGATTGTCCATGCCTTGGTTCGTACTCTTGAGATTTGTCAGTCTGAAGTTGGCAAATCCGAGTTGGACTCAACAGTTCATCACTTTTATTCCCCTTTTCCCTCTTATACACGATTTCGTATCAGGAATCTCTATCCTTTTTAGTTTTCCTTAAGTGTTTCTCGGCTTGCGACAAGGTTCCAATCACCTCAGTCAAGAAATAGGGGACAAAACGAGCCAAGTAACGAGCCCTGCGATGGCGGCTATGGTTGTGACGCCACGGATGGCGCCACCCGCGATCGCGCCCTTGTTCGACCTGCTCCCCGAAGAGGTGCCAGTGGAAGAGCCGGAGGCAGTAGAGGGCAACGGGGCTGCGGTTTGAATCACAGCCCCGGGAGAGATCTCTGGATAGTCTAGAGAAAGATGGTTAGTCAGACGAGGGTCGTAAACGGAGATGGTTTAAATGCTTTCCACCGACAGTCTCCGCCGTGCGGGAACTCCAGTAGCCATTATCCACGAACTGTGGAAAGGATATTGGTTAAGTTGGGTTTTTGGGAAGGGACCAGCAAGGGGACGAACTGTGGTATTCACGACCAGGAGAGCCCATTGTGGTACACGTGTTCCTGGTGGTACGGGGTTGGGAAACCCGGGCCTGTGTGAGGAATTCCGTCTCTCAGACCCAGGCAAAGGCCAAACACAAGCCAATCATTGACTCACAAGGTGCGGCCAATGTTTCGACAGTTTATCGAATAATCTTCCCATCTGAATCGTGAAGGGGGCAATTAGGCCAAAGACGGTGGAATGGGACCAGACATACAATAATGGCACCCTTGGTCCACCTTGGCATTCGTTACAGCCACCATAGAGATTGAACGCCACGAAGTTACACCAGCACGACTCAGTGCCATTTGTTTCGCTCGGAACCGCGTATGAATTTAAAGTACTCATACCCAGGGGATCTATGACAAACTCTGTTGGCGGTGAGGACACGGGGCAATGCACACGAGAAATTTCGAAAGTATTACTGCCACCGTAACAAGTCCCCATCATGTACCCTGCGACTTCACACGGGTTTTGGCCAAGAGAGTTGAATGACTGGGTGTCGATCGTGAACCAACCTTCATAAAGAAAGGGTGGTAAAGCCGTACCCATTCCCACAGATATCCACTTTCGCAGCCCGGGACATTGATCTGAGCAACTACGAGGTTACTGGCAAAGAAGAGAAAAAGAGAGGTGATCGCAACGAGACTCGAGGCCACCCTCGACTGCATGACCGTAAGGGGGGACAAAGGTAGGACCGATAGATAATTCTCAGGCCTTGCTGTTGTGACGGAAGAATTTCTTATAAACGATCCAGGGCCAGTTCAAAAAAAAGATCCAAGGGTCCTGATCCCCCGCCCATTAGGCCATCGAAGTCTGTTGGGCGTCCATACACTGGCATTTACAACAAACCAATGCCTCTTTTGACCATTAGGGAATGAATGCAGTGCAACCGTGTGCGTGCCAAGTCTTCGTGCCTGC
The DNA here is from genome assembly GCA_021527035.1 of Lactarius vividus. Lineage (NCBI taxonomy): Eukaryota > Fungi > Basidiomycota > Agaricomycetes > Russulales > Russulaceae > Lactarius > Lactarius vividus. Next base: position 78,452 of record JAKELG010000089.1, on the reverse strand, counting down.
CCAGCTTGACGACAGATGACTTCATACTTGCTGAAAAAAGGAAGGTTATCACATGGTCAGCGCCAGAGTTATTTCACATTACCGTAACAAAGATAAACTTTAAGAAGGCAAACACGTGTAGTAGACCAGAATCTCAGTTTCCTGGCAGTATGAGAGAGTCTAACAAGGCAGTCCCATCACAATAGTCACTGGAGTCCTCGTCTGCCCGCGATTGAACCACCAATTTGAGACTTCTTACCTATATTAGTATAACATGAACACGCGGTTGCGAATGTCCATTTCGTTGGCGATCACATCTGGGAGTGTCTGAGGAGAGGCGGTCGGTCAGACAGGGAGAGTTGACACTGGTGCCAAGACCCCAGTCGCAGGCAGGCCTAAGACCAACTTGAGCTGAAATGACAGCGATGTATATGTGGAATTAGAACAGCGGAATTCCGTATCTAGTGACCAGCATCACTGATGGGACCTGATTTTCAATCTCCCATTTATTCTCTCAGCTTTACCTCATTAGCAGAAGGCGACACGCTTGGGCGATGTGGCGAATAAATGCTCTCACGCTGCGGCGAACTCGGCTATAAAGACTCGAAAAGTCTATTCCGTACCAAACACTGGGAACCATAGGTCGACCAAGGCAGTCGAGTATGCACGGCAATGTTGTCACTTTGGTACTGTAAGTCTGGCGACGAGGGACGCCGTTTCAACAATAGAATGGATCAGCGGCAGTTTTGAGTCTACCTGACTGGGTCGTCTGAAAGATGGCTGCCAAATCACCTCTACATTCAAATTGTTTCTTCCGACCCCCCTGCTAGTGAGAAGCCTTTCCCTTTTTCGGATGCAAGATTAAGAGTACGAAAAGCTTGTTGGGGATGAGGATACTTCGTCCCACTAGCCGACGTCTCGCCTGGGCCTCAAGGATGAGAAAAATGATCAAATTTAATCAATCACTGTCCCATTCACAGGGCTTATAAGGACAGGGAGAGGAAGATCAGGATCCAGTACGAATGACCACTTCCGAGTCATTCATCATATCTTGAACCCACCAGCAAGGCCCATCACATCCTTCGGATCAATCGCCTTCTTGATCCCATGCAGCCTCGGTAAATTCGCCCCATAAATCTCTTCCAGCGGCGTGTCAAACAACGCATAGTTGGGGTACACAGCCGCAGTGCGAAACATTTTGCCCATCCGCAACCGCAACCGCGGTGACCGCATCGGAGAAACTCCGCAACCCATTGTTTACAGTGTCGTCCAGGGAAGTATTACTGTATGCGAAAGTGACAGCAGTAGGAAAGAGAGCGTGTGAACGGTCGGGTGGGTATGCAGAGGTGGGACCAGTGAGAGAACACATCCTTGAGAAATGGCTCGAGGGTGACTGCGACGGCGACATTTGGATCTAGGGCTCCGATCTTCCCTCCCCAGAACTACAGACGCACAAGTGTTGAGTAAGATCTGGACAGATGAGGCAAGATAGCGCTCACCAAAGTCTGATTGACGAATGCGTCGAAAACAGACGGGGAGTACTGCGTGACTGAGATACCGTTGCCGCGACCTCTGTATCTTTTCATCAACCATGCTTTATCACCAGAGTCGAGAAATGACCAACCGAGCTGTATTGGGGGGATTTGCGAAGGCAGCGCTGTTGAACAAGTCAACGAATGATCTCGTCTTGACATCGGACTGATTAGCCGGAATTGCCAGAAAGTCATCGAAAATCCCCGGCGGGGGTGTGGGACCGTTGTAGAAAACGAGAGCAGCGGATATGGCCTGAATGGATGAGATTTCATGGTCTGTAGAGGATGTCGACATTGAAACATAAGGACGTACCCCTGCCGGAGTGTAAATAACGGGGACATTCAATGCAGCCTTTGTGTCGTTCTTCTGCTGGAACTTTACGAGGGCTTCCTTCACTGAATCCAGCTGGTCTACATTGTAGTTAATGGTACCACCCTATCGAGTTAAGTCAGCTTTCAGGTATGATTGTTAAGTCAATCGGTGTTAATACTGACCCAGACTTGGCCCTGGGGAACTGTCTTGTAAGTGAACTTGGTCACGATGCCCTATCATCCATGCCGATCAAACTTTCTTTTCTATCACCTTGCAAGGAATCGGCGTACGAAGTTATTCCCTCCACCCTGAGAATATGTAGTCTTAGTGACATCTCCATCACGATATTCAAGCCACTTACCCGAAGTGCGAACCATAAATCTTTGTTGCTTTGTGTCACATTTGTAATAGTCCCGTTTGGTAGGACAAGTTCATATCCTGCTATATTGTCGATAGTTAATCCATACTGATTACTCGTGAAAGCATAGCCTGCGACGTCAAATTGTATTGGTGGTCATTATCGTGAAAAGGAGGGTCCGAGTCGACCCACCACCCCCCAGAGTCAAACCGGAAATACCGACTGTAGGTATGCGTCCTCCAATGACATTCAGCCCAGATGAGTCAAGAGCCGCATATACTTGGTCCCAAGTAACACCAGACCCCGCGTCAACGGTTCCCGTGACATTATTGAACTCGATGCTGCTGAATCGGGTCATGGAAATCTGGATCCCACTGGTGGAAGAGAACCCAGGATTAAACGCATGACCTCCGCCTTTCACAGCGAAAGGCGTACGTGTGGATCCCAAGATGCGCAACTACCACCACATGTTATGAGTGGGGACTATCATTAAAAGGACCCGGAGGTACGTACAATCACGCTGACATCTGCTGCTGAGCCTGGCTCGACCGAGCACGCAGACACCTGGCTGGACGAGACGATAGAATGCTCAACGTCAGTGTTATACTGGGTAGAGTCTTTGCTGGCACTTCAGCCGGGTACTAAACGAAGGCGAAAATGAGAGCCACGGACTGGGATAGAAGAGCTGAGAGGAATTGGAAATGGCATCCGCGATACTGCGACAGGTACTTTGGTACCTCCCAGACGCTGTTGCTGTGAGAACGGAAGTATGCGAGAAGGACGCCAGAGATAAGGCGACAACTAAGAAAGTTGTCGAAAGCATACTGATGAGAAACAAGGTTATCAAGACTGACCATTGGTTCGTAGCGCAGTGTCATCCTTTTATCCTGTTCTTTTGCGCCGGTGCAAGCTAGGGGCCGTGGTCCGGGGTAGATTAATGTGTCCATGGCATGTCAACTGACAACCGCCGGCCGCGTGTCGAGCCGGCTGTGCTTTTTTCGTTTGAATCAGCAGGCTGCTCCACTGCTCCACCGCCTCCATCTCGCAAAGTGGGTTTAATGTAATGGAAGTCGTGATACCCTCTGACGCGAGTGGACATAAGCATTATGAAGAAACGTAGATCTTCATTCCCGACAGCGACATATATATAAGTAGCGGAGAGGCAAAGCGATGCAGGTACCACGATAATAGGATGCAGAAGGCATATCAGGCAATGAGCCGATGAGGAACCATTCAAGCCGAAGTGGATACTATGTGGCGTAGAAATCAATGACTCGACCTGGGCCCTTTCTTAGGGAGGAAGGGAGCATCAGAATCAGAAGCACCAGTGCCCTATAGTTGCCTACACCCTCTGTATAATTGATGCGAGCGACAGAGCTTCATAACTTCGCATTTGTCAAAGAGTCAGGAACAAACAAACATACTGACTTGGTGTAGGGCTCCGCATCGTCAACACAGTATACCGATACGGCCGTGAAAATACTGCTACGGAGTATCGGTCATGACCATAAAACGAGCAAGGAGTTATACGATATAAAGCGTACTTACAGTGATGACTGGTCACTTGACGGGTAAAACACATAAATTCGGTGCGGCCCGGGCTAAATATAGGACGGAAACTTCCGCCAACCAATTACCTCGGTTGATGGTATTGAACGACGGCGTCGAAACTCCAGGAAGAAATACCGTGCCAGGGCGAGTTGACACTAAGATCAAGGCCCGTTGCGATCGAGACATGAACAACACTCCTTTTCTTTGTCGGCTGCAAGATTAAAAGTGCGAAAAGCCTGAGCGGGTTGTAAATGAAGACATTTCTAAAAGCTTCGTCGCACTCGCCAAGGTCTCACTGAGGCCTCAAGAATGAGAAAACATGGGGAATCGTTTAGTAACTTATATACAATATCTTCTATTCACAGGGCTTGCATGGACCGGTATTGTGATTCAGTATTAAGGACTCCATCCTAGTAATTCTTTATATCTTGAACCCACCAGCAAGGCCCATCACATTCTTCGGGTCAACTGCCTTCTTAATCGCATGCAGCCTCGGTAAATTCGCTCCATAAATCTCTTCCAGCGGCGTGTCAAACAACGCGTAATTGGGGTACACAGCCGCGTGCGAAACATTTTGCCCGTCCGCAACCGCCGCCGCGGTGACCGTATCAGAGAGACTGCGCAACCCCTTACTTACTGTGTCGTCCAGAGAAGCATTGTTGTATGTGATAGTGGCAGCCGTGGGGAAGAGAGCGCGAGAACGATCGGGTGGGCACGCAGAGTCTGAACCGTGAGAGAACACATCCCTGAGAAATGGTTCGCAGGTGAGCGTGATGGTGACACTTGGATCTAGGGCTCCGATCTTTCCTCCCAAGAACTGCAGACGTGCGGTAGTTGAGTAAGATCTGGACGCGTGAGGTAAGATGGAGCTCACCAAAGTCTGATTCACAATCGCGTCGAAAACAGATGAAGAATACTGCGTGACTGAGATACCATTGCCGCGACCTCTGTATCCTTTCATCAGCCATGCGTTATCGCCAGAGCCGAGAAATAACCGACCGAGCTGTGTTGGGGGGATTTATGATGGAGAGGCTGCTGAACAAGTCAACGAATGATCTCGTCTTGACATCGGACTGGTTAGTCGGAATCGCTAGAAAGTCATCAAAAATCCCCGGCGCGGGTGTGGGAGCATTGTAGAAAACGAGAGCAGCTGTAGATATGACCTAGATGGGTAATATTTCCTGGCTTGTATTAAATGATAATATCGGAACGTAAGGACGTACCCCCGCCGGAGTGTAAAACACGGGGACATTCAATGCGGCCTTGGTGTCGTTCTTTTGCTGGAACTTTATGAGGGCTTCCTTCACTAAGTCCAGTTGGTCTACACTGTAGTTAAGGGTACCACCCTATCAAACGGAGTCAGCTCGAGAGTACGAATGTTACGTCAATTGGTGTTACTGACCCAGACTTGGCCCTGGGGAACTGTCTTATAAGTGAACTTAGTCACAATACCCTGTTATCAATGTCAATCAAACTTCCTTTTCTATCGCCTTGCAAGGAAGTGTCCTACAAAGTTATTCCCTCCACCCTGAAAATACATACGGAGTCTCAGTGAAGTGTCTCCGTCGGAGGTCCAAGTCCACTTACCCGAAGTGCGAACCATAAATCTTCATTGCTTTGTGTCACATTTGTAATGGTCCCGTTTGGTAGGACGAGCTCATATCTCTCCATATTGTCGATGCTCAATCCATACTGGTTGCTCATGAAAGCATAACCTGTGGCACGAAACCACGTCAGCAGTTAGCGTCGTGACATGAAGGTATCACCGACCGCCGCCCAATGTCAAACCGGAAACGCCGACTGTAGGTATGCGTCCTCCAACGACGTTGACCCCGGTTGAGTCGAGAGCTGCATATACTTGGTCCCAAGTAACGCCAGGTCCAGCGTCAATGGTCCCCGTAGCATTATTGAACTCGATATTGTTGAATCGGGTCATGGAAATGAGGACCCCGGTCGTGGAAGAGAATCCAGGATTAAACGCATGACCTCCGCCTTTCACCGCGAAAGGCGTACGTGTGGATCCCAAGATGCGCAACTACCACGACACGCTGTGAGGGGCGAGTGTTATTAAAGGAACCCGGAGGTACGTACAATGACGCCAACATCTACTGCTGAGCCTGGCTCGACGGAGCACGCAGACACCTGACTAGACGAGACGAGAGCGTGCTCGATGTCAGCATTATATTGGGTCGACTCTTCACTTGTACGTCAGTCTGGTGCTAAAGGAAGCCGAACAAGAGAGCCACGGACTAGGGTAGAAGAGCTGAGAGGAATTGGATATGGCGTTTGCAATACTGCGACAGGTATTTTGGTACCCCCCGGACGGTATCACTGTGAGAACAGAAGCACGGGAGAATGACGCCAGAGAGAAAGCGCCAACTAAGAGAGTTGTCGAGAGCATACTGATGAGAAAGGAGGTTATCGAGACTGGTTATTGGTTCGCAGCGCAGTCTTGTCCTTTTATCTTCGTCCTTTCACGCCGGCATGATGCCGCGTAAGCTAGGAGCCATGACCCACAGCAGGTTAGTGCCTATGGGATGTCAACTCGACAACCGGTGCGTCTAGAAGACTGCGCTGCCACTTACCGCCGGTACGCGACCCACCGCCTCCATGACGCTCCTTCCCATGCCGAGTGGGCCTAATGGAGGTCGTGATACCCTCCGATGCGAGTGGACATGAGCATTTTTGGAACACCATGGATCTTCGTTCTTGACGGCGACAAATTTTGGATAACACGATGACTTGGGGCTGTGAAACATAGAATACATACGGAAAACCAGATGAAATTGCATAATACATAATGCATGACCAACCTGTCAAAAATGAATTATTGAGCCCGAGTACATGCCCGAGTGAACGTCATCACGTTCTCGTACTTTGCTTCAAACCGACTCACCGACCACGCCTGAGGGCACTCGGAAAGTCTGGGCTAAATCCAAACCTTATGCCTCAAAACCAAGAGTGATGCCGATATTGTTAAAGTGGCGCATAAAGGAGTCCGTGGAGGGAGAAGATGATGAAGATGACTCGGAGATGGAGGACCAACCACCTCAAATGAATAGGCCAAAGATGGCAAAACTTTGCAAAACTCTGTATTGGTGCAGGGTTTGAGGCCAATATTGAGGCCTTGAGGCGGGGTATGAACTCTCAAAGTCAAAATCTGGGCATTGGAGGTGCAAAGAAGCACCCAGCAGAGGCGAGTAGGGTTTATGCCGGTGCGTTGTCACGAGCATCACGGATATCCCCGGGCCGTGGGAAAACTGTAGCCTTGCATATTTTCGCTTGTATTTTCGACACAAACACATCAATTAATGGAACCTGATTTTCATTCTCCCATTCGTTTTCTCACCTTTATATCGTTAGCAGAAGGCGACACGCTTGGGAAATTTGGCGAACAGATGCTCAGAACTTAGCTCTAACGACTCGAAAGTCCACCCCGTGCCAAAGTGGGTCCATGAGTGGGTCGACCCACATCGACCCAGGCAGCTGGGTATGCATGTTATCACTTTGGTAGAACTAGCGGTGAGGAGCGCCATTTCCAAAGATAGAACGGACCAGCGGTAGTCCTAAGTCCCCGAGTCTACTGGATGCCGCGTCGAAGGATTCAAGGTTCAGCGCTCACCCACGGCCCTGCGTTGGCACTCATGGTCCCATTAGGCATCAGAGAGCTAGATAACCTATTTCTGCATCATAGAGGGGTAAGAACTTGAAGCTATTGGGCTATGATGCACGTTAGGCTGAATGAAACGTGCTTACACAACCTACGTGAGTGATCAAGCCGGTGGCGTGTGGCCAGGCATGAATTGTTTCATCCATTCTTATTATCTCTGTAGTCATCCTTGATGCACCTCGATGACCAAGCAAGCACAAAATCTTGAATGGGTATATGTATGCAGTCTGGCCATGACATGTTGACGTGCGGACCAGATGTGGGGCGGCGCTGTTTCCAAAGTACGGCCTGTATAATGCGTCAGCAATTACTGTAATCTGCCAAATCACGCCCTGATAGTTACTAAGATCGCAAAACTATGGGAAACGTCACACCTCCGTCATGTATTTAATATTTTCATTGTTGTCTGAGCAGAAACTGCACCGAGCTCACCGGCAGAAGACGTGTGATAATAACTGGGCCTGCCCTCCGATGGGATTCCAACGCCACATCGTGAAACTGGGGCACGGCTCAGGTCCCCTTCCTGATAATGGGCCAAGACGAGCAGGAGCAGGGACCTATGAGAAGGTAAAATCGGGTGGCAAACGTCCCACAGAGTGCGAAGAAACCGACGCGACCTTGGGCCAGTTACATCCAATATAGTCCTTAGTTATGAGCCAGGAAAGTACAAAATCAGGTGGATTTTTACGCGCTGTGTATCGTATTCGGGGTGTCCTCGGAGGGTCTCCAGTCCCCACGGCGCACGACGGTAGCAGATGTATTTACCACTGTAGCTCGTTCAAAAAAACGAGGCAAGATCTCCAAGGAATAAGAAAGAGAGACCAAATGTAACCCCAATTCCTTCCAAAGTTTCCATTATGAGACCTACCTCAGTCGCGAGACGCAGTGCACAACATAGATAGACGCAAAGCTTGGGTACTGTACTGTATAAAAGAAAGTTATAAATGCAGGGAAAAAAAAAAGCGCTTCGGCCGTGATGCGTGATGTGTCACATTGTCACATGTCACGACGACACGGTCTGAGTTCCTAGATCTCTCTTGTTGTCTCTAATAGCTTTTCTCTTGGCTTTTTTCCAGTGAAGATCGTCCCCTTGGTTCAGTCAACGACAGACGGCCCGGAGGTTCTGCTTCTCTTGTAGGCCACACAGTTCCGGATCTCCGCAGAAGATTTGCGAGCTCTTGCAGCTCCTTTGTTGGAACCCGGGCCAGAGTTAAGTCTGGACTGCCTTACCCAGCGCGCGCTTCTGGAAGAGTACGCTATTCCCGTTTGTATGGACTTATTCTACTGCTGTTGTTATACTGGCTTCTGACATGAATTTAGAATCCAAATTGTTCATGGAATATCCTTGTTTCATTGAACTACGTTGGTTGGCAGGCTGAGTCGCTACAGTTGGAGGGATCCGGTATGATGCCTTCCCTGATATGTACTAACTTGTTCTCTGCGCGTTCTGTGACGCTGCATGTGCTGTCCACCTGCGGCAAACATAACCATAGACGGGTTGAGGGTACACCTGTCGTTGACAAGAGACGCCCGCCTCTTGCCCTACGACGTTTTCCCGCGTCACGGTCTCTTAGGTGATCCGGTGATGTCTCGCGCTTCAACGTGGGATGCATGCAAAGGTATGATGCGCGAAACGTAGAGCTCTCGCACCTACGCACGACAGCGGTCAATGGCAGTTGTTCAGAACTTTTGGACTTTCTCTATCTTAACGTTTCTAGTATATAATTGTCAAGTGGGTAAAATGCGCTTTCGACCGACTACAAAATAGCGTGGATGTTGCACGAGGAGCGTAAGGAATATCCCGTGGTTCGTCCTCGCCAATCACTTAACGAGCCGCAGGGCTACGACCCGTCTTGCTCCTTAGTCCTCAGTCTCCGAGTTGCCCCCAAATATGAATTGATTTTATTTTTATTGTAAAAAAAATAAAATAACCCTAACTGACAGGCGTCCAGTGATTCGGAACAGACCCAGACCGAATGCAAAGCGCTCAAAGAAGACTGATATTTTACGAGGCGGAAAAGTGGACTGGTTTGATGTACAGTAACTTACCAGATTTCCGTGCTGCCTGAGTAACTGAAGCCGACACATAACCCCATGGCCCGAGTCATCCCCAGTTCAATCTTATTGTACCCCTGTCGGTGTATATGCCGGTGGAGGCGGCGAGGAAGGTGATAACTGAGCCATGCCTGTTGTTGGATTGGAAATGAACTAGGGCTCCTAGATTTGATCAATCTCTATCCCCCGCGGAGATCTACGAGTACCACCTCTGTGGATTAGAAAGATAGCTACCGAATCACCCTTAAATCGTTTCTCTGATCTCTCAAGACGCAATCGGATGTATCCATAGATGGCTAGTATTCCCTCACGCCGCTCGACCGCCGGCGGTGCAAAACGCGTGATCGGGGACATCACGAGATCCGCCCAACTTATAGTTGCGTCGACTTCCCTAGGCCAACTCAGGATGCTATATGCCGACAATCCCCGAACGACGCTGCTGGTACTGGCGAAATGGGGGTGTGCAATCTAGGGGTACAGTATGCCCCCCCTCCCTCTTTCCGTCACGATCGTCCTGTCCACGCGTGTGCCTTTTTTTTCTGGACTACGCGTGAACTAGAGCCTCCATCTCGTCTCATCCTTTCCCCCATCGCACTTCCAAACCAAACCAACATGATCATGAGATTCAGTCAGCTGAGCTTGCTTCTTCCCCAATTATGAAGTCAAAATTGTCGACCCATCTCCGATACATCGTGTTTGTCCAAAGCCAGGGATGATCGAGCAGTTGGTAGTCAAACAAAGTGATTCAGGCCTCCACTCCATCAATCTGTATCAATACGCGTTAGTCACCGCCTGGATGGATATTGTCAGCCTGTCGCATTATATTCAAAGATGGACACGACCATTTGTCCTCGAGCCCGAACACGACGAGGCAAGGTCAAATTGAACTGGAGTTGTACAGTAATGTATCATATAAGTGGGGGTACGGTTCTGTTTGCCTGAAATTGCCGTTGCGGGTCGATTCTCAATAAGTGATAGGTCATACTGTACGGGATATGGGTACTGTAATGTAATAGCGTAAAATGAAGTCCACGTGTCATTATACATCGTTCTCTCTCCGATGGGCGAGCCAGAGAGTTATCTCCGGGATCTAGTCTATTCGACACTTCCCCCCTCACACGAGCTCGGGCCTCGTCACGAGTACGAGGGGAAAAGGTGACAAAGGGACGAGTGCTCGTAATTGGATATGACATGACATGACCTCACTGGCACCGGAACGTTCCGGCGCGCAGTGGCAGGTAAGCACTGAAGAGTGCTCTGAAGGTTGCGACGGACGTTAGGACCTGTTGATCGAATCTTCTGCCTCCACGTTCAGGGACGACGGCACTGGTCTAGATCAATACTCCTCGCCCAGAAAGTGTGCGTATGAGAACTCATAGCGTACGCCCGGTTGTCCCACAGGCGCACACTCGATCTCCGAGATATTGTCTTTGGAGATGTGGTAAGTCGACTGATGGGTTGTTTCCAAACCCGGGCCTGGGTTTGTCGTCGATAAGACAGAAACATTGCTGTGGGCTGTTCCAGGAGAAACTGATGCTCCCTTTCCATTAGCATCAAAGGTACGCGAGGGCGACTGCGAGTAATTGAGCGGGTACGGAGGGTGCTAGCAAGCTAAGTACCGTACCTGTGAAGTCAGGGCCATGTCGCACTGGCTGTGCTCGACTATGTGCTCGCGCAATCCGATCCGCGACTCTGACTGGAGCGTATCAAATATGACCTATACGTGGCCCTCGTAAGTAGGGACAAATCGCGGAAAGAAGGACCACTCACATGGGTGTATATAGAGCCTACCGTCATGTCAAGAAGCGAGCAAACATTCGGGAAGAATATGAATGCCACTAGTCCTGAGATGGCCCATATAGTGGAAAAGAATCCCATTTGGACGATCCTGCGGACGAGGTAGTACACGACGCTGTCTGATCTCTGAATACCAGTACGGGCGTTTAGAAGTGCCTGCATAAGAGAGTCTGGTGAATGAGATGTGTAAGTTTCCCTTACAACATAAATAAAGTGGCGTACAAGCGACGAGGCACTCGGCGATGGCTTGTAACCCATGCCAAAAACCTGATATAATCATTTGTGGTTGGGTAAAAGTACCATTGGGCCTACGGACGGTGTCAGAAATGCCGGAGCTGGTTATGATAGTCACGTACGCCAAACCACCAAACCAAGTGAGCATAGTGATAGCCATACCGAATACAAAGGCACCAATGGACAACGCGATGATTACACCGCTCTTGATGCGACACCCTGTCAGAGCGCGGATACTGGAAATTGCAGTAAACCAGGAACCAATCAGTGGAACTTTGAGTGACCGACTAGATCAACTGACCGATCGGCGAGGAATATGTTTGCTGACAGAACAAGGATGCATTGGCACCCCGTGATGACAGGCATCTGCCACATACGAGCTTTGACGAAGATAAAACGACTCGTACGCATGCGGATGGGATGAGGCACAAACCTCTAAAACTTCTAGCAACACCGTAGTCGGCGACGCTGTAAATTACGCCATTGAGCGCGTTTTTATCACCGGACTAATGAGAGCCTACAAGTGACACCACGCGAGTTGCCACAGGCTACCATTCATAAGAACGGATTTAGGGCCCGAGAGTACTGGGAGACGCCAACAGGAGCTCACATTATACCCTGGAAAGCAATTACGGTGTATTGTGCCGCGACAAAAATCCTAAGAAAATAAGAACATATTTTCAGAGGGATAATTGTGACACCCACTTGATGCGCATCGAGTCCTTGAGTCCTACTACAATGTAAGGCATTTTTGGCGTCGTTGCTCCAATAATGAACTCGAACTCACCACTCAAAGAGTACGCGTACAGCTGCTGACTTATGACCCCGAATAGAAAGGTGTTGACTATGGAATGAATCAGTGGCGCTTCAGTTGGCATGCGCATTAAATACCTACAAAGGGTCGTCAATAGCATGACCCCTGTTCATATAAGAGTGTCATCGGGGATACGGGGAGAAAGCTGCAAAGAACAGCACACCTGCACGCGATGCAGGGTCAAGATCCTGTGCTGTCATAGCAAAAGAAAGGGTGGTGTGGGGTGAGGGGTGAGCGAGCACACCAAAGATTGTGGTGGCTGGCCTTTGTAAAGACTAAGAACGTGGCGATCTGATGGGGAGCGTCATGCGTGAGTCGGGATCATCATGAAAAAAGAGGCACATCGGGCATTATTTTTTTTGACTTGCTTCATTAAGGTGCCGCTGACCGGAGCGATGTCATCGCGGCAGGTTTGGCGGAACTTCTTTTTGAGTGTTCTGCAACACAAAGAAATGAGACAAGAGACAAGCGTCAGGAACATATGTTGACCACATGACGAAGACCGGCAGTGTGTTTCAAATGATACTTTCAAATTCCTTCGTATCCACCTGCTAAGCTAGCTGAGAGCAAACATTCGGTCAGTCGGATTCTAACTTAGAGCGTCCAAACTGACGCATAAATTGGAAAGCTCCCAACGTCAGCCCAAATGTAACTAAATGTGAAACACTCCCCAGCGTTCCGGAAAACTTTTCTCGGTCGCATTGATTGCCTCGGATATTTTGATCATCCATGATAAGCACTGGTCTAAATCCTCATCGCAACGCTGATTTGTACAGCCCGGTTACTTGCCTACAAGCCTGTGAGTTACACTTGGTTCTGCAACTGCTAGAACGTGCCTCACGATCAATACTATTATTTATTGATTTACGACATCCGTCGGACTCAACCAATTTGGGCACCCGTGAAACGTGAACGCTTGGTCGATTGCGGTATAATACCGTGCCTCCAGAGCCTTTACCGATAATACAGCGCTTCTCCGTTACTGGTCTCTGCCGCAGGTTGAAACAATCTATACAGTATTTTCGAGCTTCCGGCGAGTAACCATCACCTCTGAATCTCTGACCGATGTGTGATGACGACGACAATGAGACAAGCGAGGGGACTTACTAAGTTAATATGTGCATACACGTGTCCCGGGCCCGAGCCCGAGGCAGTTGTCCCACAGGGCAGCTCTGAACTGGAAGCTCGAGTGCAATTGGAGATTGCTGCTGAGCTGCCAATGCTCGATATCAAGTCAACTCGGCGCCGTGACTAACCCCAAAATGGTACGACATTTTCTGCCAGTTGTGTTGTGTTGTCCTTGGAAGAGCTTACAGTGCACCGGGACAACGTATATGGTCACCTGTGGAGTGTTTAGGTCATCATCAGGGTTTATTTTCCAAACAAAGTTAAATAAAGGAGTTTAAATATTTTCTTCCCACACGCACACTTGATGCCAATGCACGCTAAAAAAAACGCTTGAACAATGTTTCCGGAAAATTTACAGAACATTTGTTTACAGTCCCCTTACGATACACAGGTTTGGTGTGGCACGGCCAAAGCTTGCATTCGCTCGCCAAATCGCGGGGTCGTCGATTTTGAATTGATTGAATCGAAGACTTCTTTGCCGAATACGCATTGTCGCGATCTTCCGCCTACTGTACAGTAATAGTGCCGCATCGATGAGTTGAACTACGAAATTCGGAGGACTCAACACGATACACGACGATATGCCCTCGCGAGCGCTCCCAGTCAAGGCCGTTCTCTGCGCCACTACTACTAGTAGTAGTAACAGCAGACCTAGATGGGCAGACCAGTCAGGGACGGGATCGCGGCCAAGGACTCTTCCCCCATCATCACACGGTTTCCACGTTGCTACTCTGCCTTTTTCGGCGAACCCGATCCGACGGGCTTCCGCCCCTTTATCATTGTCTTTATCAACCCCAGACGGACCTTCCCTCATACGCCGTCACCATCACCACAAATCGAACCCACCAATGGATGCTACCCTCGCAAAAATCTTCTCTGCTAATGCCCAGTGGGCGCAGGCCGTAAACACCGCCGACCCAGACTTTTTCAAGCAGTCTGCTAAGGGCCCTCAGACCCCCAAGGTGCGGTGCTGGCTTTTCGGTCCCAGCTCGTACTCATCGTCATCGTATCCCCATTTGTGTCCGTGTCCACACACAGGTGCTCTGGCTCGGATGTTCCGACTCGCGTGTCCCCGAAAGTGTTCTCACTGCCTCGCGCCCGGGCGACATCTTCGTCCATCGCAACATCGCCAAGTAAGCTATGCATTCCTTCTTCCATCTATCCCCCCGGTCGTCGTTCTCGATACCTTATTGGCGCTCATGCGATTTACGTACAGCCAGATTCACCCCGATGACGCCAGCTCGCTCGCGGCGATCACGTATGCCGTCGCGCACGTCCATGTCGAGCACAGTACGTCTTATTTTCACCCCTTTCTCTCTGTTCGAGCTGACCGGCCGCTCTGCCGCTTTGCGTATTTCACACAGTCCTCGTCGTCGGCCACACTCGCTGCGGCGGCGCCGATGCGGCTCTCAAGGCCATCGCCGGGGCGCTGCCACCGGGGGCAGTCGAACCGGTGCTCGGGAAGTGGCTTACCCCGCTCATCGAGCTAGCCGGCAAGCTCAACTCCGAGGCCTCCTCTGACCCTCTCACGAGGCTCGTCGAGGAGAGCGTGCGCGTGCAGGTTGAAAACGTCGTCAATTCGGAGCCCGTTCGCAAGGCGTGGGATGGCCAGAAGAACCTGTGGGTGCACGGGCTCGTGTATGAGCTTGAGACGGGCACACTTAGGGATCTCAATGTCACGAAGGGACGCCAATCTTAAATATGGAAAGGTTAAGCGGCGGGGAGTATCGCAAAATTTCGTGTTCAATGTATTTTTTTTTTGGAGATCGACGATTATGCTTCAAGAGATAAAAGAGATCGTGTGTTGTACAAGGATGGTTGGAGATTTTTTTTTTCACGGAAAAGTTGGTTGGAGCGCGTTCACGTCTCGGTGGCGGTAGTCGTCCTGTTAAGAGGTGTATCAGTACAGACTGAACTTGATCCAGTACTGAAGCTTGAATATTGAATGCTCATTTTAATTCGGCTGCAATGGACGTAGGCCAACATGAAATGTAAACAAAGGTCTAGATCATTTATGGTTAAGCAGTGCGTTGATGACAGCCAAGGGGACTGTGCTGTGATATATGCGTGCAGGTGTCCCGTCCCTGAGGCGTTACTGAGGCCTAAGCGCGAGGCAGTTGCCCCACATACCTTGCTACAGACCTCAGTTCTGGACTGGAAGCTCGAACGCAATTGCAGATTTCTGCCAAGCTGTAAACTTGAATGCTCGACGTCAAGATAACTTCTTTTGAGATATGGCGCTCCTACATTCAGGGAGTCTAGCCTCGGATCGTATTTCCGGGTATCCCAAAATGGTACAGTAAATGCCTCGACAGGCTACGACTACTGTGCGCGCTAGGTTTTAGAAATCGCCGCGTCTTTTGAGTCTTGCTCCCACTGCTGTCAAACGTGGAAAATGTGGACGACGAACCAACAGCTCGCAACATGATAAATAATATGCAGAGCCTCGAACTGCCAGTGGAGGGCCAGAGGCTCAGGACAACCCGGCCTCTTCATGGCGAGAGTCAAGCAAGCCCATCAAGCGAACAAGGATCGACGTCTCATCTTCCATTCTGTATAGGTGACCGTGTCGTTCTCTCAACTCTACACAGGCGCCGAGAGTACAAAACCGGTGATAGACCAAGAGCAGCTAACTTGAAGCTTGTTTATGCCACAGTTCGATGGCACACTGGCATACCGTATTACTGCCACTAACGAAACACATCTTCCACGATTACACTGGAAATTCCAAAGAAACCAAACCTTGTTCAATACTTCGGGGGTACTCCCTTTTGAAGATAATGACCTTCCCACAGTGAGCATTTCATCCACCCGACCAAGCACCCGACCCCGTCATATTGGACGGACAGCAAGAATTCTGGATAGACCTGATAGTCGACGAAAGGTACACAAGTATCACCTGCAACGTACCATCAATCACCTGCGACTTCACTCATCATTCAAAGGAGACTGCCCGGCCGTACTTAAGACGTCTGCTGCTACTGCTTGCTATTTCTTCGGAGTCCTGCTTTCTCCTATTACATAGACTCTTGAAATCTTCTACCTCCCTTCTTCCGATCACATTTGGTTCCTATTTCCGTGTCTAAGTCACACAGTTTCCACGTTCAAGTTGCTGCTCTGCCCATCTTGGCGACCCTGATCCGACGGGCTTTTGCTTGGGCTTTTGCCCCTGCTTTCGCCCTGGCTTCAGTCATTGCTTCCGTCATTGCTTCCGCCCATATATCAAACCTCGACGAACCTGACGCCACCCTCGCGAAAATCTTCTCTGCTAATGCCCTGTGGGCGGCCGGCGTGAACACCGCCAACCCAACCTTTTTCAAGCAGTCCGCCAAGGGCCCCCAGACTCCTAAGGTGCGCTCCTGGCTTCTCGGTCCCAACTCGTACCCATCGTCATCGTAACCCCATTTCTGTGTCCACGCATGCACAACAGGTGCTTTGGCTCGGATGTTCTGACTCGCGCGTCCCCGAAAGTGTCATCACTGCCTCGCGTCCGGGCGACATCTTCGTCCATCGCAACATCGCCAAGTAAGTTATGCACACCCCTTCTTTCATCTACACCCCCCGACCGTCATTATCGATGTCCTATTGACGTTCATGCGGATTACGTACAGCCAGATTCACCCCGATGACGACAATGCGCTCTCGGTGATCACATATGCAGTCGCGCATGTCCACGTCGAACACAGTACGTCTTCTCCTCTCCCCTTCTCTCTGTTTAATCTGACAGGCCGCCCTTCCGCTTGCGTATCTCACACAGTCCTCGTCGTTGGCCACACTCACTGTGGCGGCGCCGAGGCCGCTCTCAAGGCCGTCTCTGGGGAGGTGGAGACCGAACCCGTGATCACGCGCTGGCTTACCCCGCTCATGGAGCTCGCCAAGAAACTGGACTCCTCGGCCCAGTCCTGCTCTGACCCTCTGACGAGGCTCATCGAGGAGAGCGTGCGGGTGCAGGTCGAAAACGTCGCCAATTTGGAGCCCGTCCGCGAGGCGTGGGAGGCCCAGAAGGAATTGTGGGTGCATGGGCTCGTATATGAACTCGAGACGGGCTTGCTTAGGGATCTAAAAGTGACGAAGGGACGCCAATCTTAAATGTGAAAAGGTTAAGCGGCGGAGAGTACCGCAAAATTTCGTGTTCAATGTGTTTTTTTTTTTTTGGAGAAGATCGACGATTCTGTTCCGATGTCAATATCCAGGATATAAAAACAACGTGTGTTGTGGAGACCGGGCCATACAGTAGTAAGCCCAGTCTTAGTCCGGCTTCGGGCTTCTAAGACGGGCCGGTAAACCATTAGCTGCAAACGATACAGCGACCCTCTGTTTTTCAAGGATGAGAACAAAGGAGCCTACATTTTCGTTCAAGGATATCATGTCGACACAATGTCATTTGTACTGTTTTCATAAACCCTGCACCACGTTTGTTTTGATTTTCTAAAACTTTTTGTTGTTTTACACACTCTTTCAGAACCAATAATCCCTTGCTATGATGTCCGCGGCCCAATTCTACGACAAAGGAGCTTACGTACAGAAAGTAGCCCAACTTGAAAGTTGTCTCCGTGATCTAAGATTAGCATCAAAAGGCTTTGATTGACGACAAGCTCCAACGTTACCTCCCGAATTCATATATTAGAAGAAGCCATCTACAAGCTTGCAAGCCTTTCACCATGCACAGAATCAATAGTCGAAAGTTATCTGTCGCGGCAATGGGTATTCTGGACAATGTGCTCCATCATCATTTCATCTCAGCCTCAATGCAAGCTTCAATGCGAGAACACCATGTCGATTATGGCCACCAAATTGTCAGAAGATCGAAGTGCGAGGCTAGGTGCAGTACATGGCCGCGGGGTACACAACATGCAACCTGCAACTATAAACGAAGGAGATCCCGTTCTCCAATTGACCTGCTTTTCGCCTCCACAGAACAAGGCCCACAGCGGCAGAAGCGGACTTGGCATGGCAGTCACCAACACGCCAAGCTCGAGCAACGCGTCTACCTGGTCACAACCCCAATTGTCCTACCTCCCATTCTTGCAACCTGTCTTCGTCGTTCCCAGCGACGGGGAACATAACCATTTAGAGACGGATGTGTCACCAGTTCCCCCATCCCCTTTGCAACAACCCAGGCCGTAGCCACCAATACTGTCACGCTCTCATTTATACCATCCAACTTCTGAGCTCGAAAGCCGCTGGTCCGAGCGTAGTAGTTGCCGTATCCGATTGTCTGCAGTGCCTCAGTTCCGCTCACTGGCAGGCAACCAATTCCCAGTGGTACTACTACGTGCAGCATTTATGATTCCTTCAAGAATCAATCGAGCCTATCGCCTTGCTGATACCGTTCTTGACGAAAGTATGCCAAGGGTAATTTCACGACATCTAGCAGCTGAGACCCGCGGCCCAGGGTTGGCCACTCCCATATAAAAACATGGTTGTTTCTCACTGCGGCCAACTACTTACCCACCCCAGTCTCTCTGAACGGGCTCCTAGAGTCCACCACTAATAGGATGCGTCCTTCTGCTACGCTCATGATCACCACACTTTCCTTTTTTGCCCTTGCTTCAGCCCTTGTTCCCGTCATTGCTTCCGCCCCTCGATCAAACGTCGACGAACCTTGCGACGAACCTGACGCTACTCTCGCGAACATCTTCACTGCTAATGCCCAGTGGGCGAGGGGCCTGAACGCCACCGACCCAAACTTTTTCACGCAGTCCGCCAAGGGCCAGTCCCCTAAGGTGCGCTTCTGGTTTCTCTGTCCTAACTTAAATGTTCGTCGTCATCCGATCCCCATTTCCGTGTCCACGCGTACAGGTGCTCTGGCTCGGATGTTCTGACTCGCGCGTCCCCGAAAGTGTCATCACTGCCTCGCGTCCAGGCGACATCTTCGTCCATCGCAACATCGCCAAGTAAGCTATCCATTTCTTCTATCTAACCCCCCTTTTTTGACCACCATCCTCGATACCCTATTGACGGTTCATATGCGGTTTACGTACAGCCAGATTCACCCCGATGACGACAGCGCGCTCTCGGTGATCACATATGCAGTCGCGCACGTCCACGTCGAACACAGTACGCCTTCTCCTCCTCCCCCCTCTCTCTGTTTAATCTGACAGGCCGCCCTTCCGCTTGCGTATCTCGCACAGTCCTCGTCGTCGGCCACACTCACTGTGGCGGCGCCGAGGCCGCTCTCAAGGCCGTGTCCGGGGAGGTGGAGACCGAAGCGGTGATCACGCGCTGGCTTACCCCGCTCATGGAGCTCGCCAAGAAACTGGACTCCTCGGCCCAGTCCTGCTCTGACCCTCTGACGAGGCTCATCGAGGAGAGCGTGCGGGTGCAGGTCGAAAACGTCGCCAATTCGGAGCCCGTCCGTAAGGTGTGGGAGGAGGCCCAGAAGGAATTGTGGGTACATGGGCTCGTATATGAGCTTGAGACGGGCCTGCTTAGGGATCTGAAAGTGACGAAGGGACGCCAATCTTAAATGTGGAAAGGTTAAGCGGCGGAGAGTACCGCATAAATTCGTGTTGGTACATTAACTACTTAGGCTTAAATATTGAATGCTCGATTTTTCGATGACCGGAAAAGGTTGAGACGCTATCACGCTCGGGATGCCTTCGGCCGCAATAGACGTGAAATATGCAAGGTCTAGAGACTAGATGAAAGAGACAAGCGGGAAGTACACAAGACAACAAAGACTCGGAGACGAGCCCTGATATTAAGCAGAAGAGAAATGAAGACAAGGCTGGGGCTACTACTACTGTAGTAGAATCATACGGATTTAGATAGGTAGAGGTGTCAGCCACAGCTACTAGTACCGGTCCTGAGAATGTGGCACACTTATAGTACACAGGTACGCGAGAATAACTAGGGCAAGAGTGACATAGGTCAAGTCAGGTAAGCGAAAGAAAAATAAGAATATACAGTATGCGATATCAACAACCTGTCGTGTGGAAGTCCAGTGACAAAAACTGAGAACTACGAACTCCGAGTTCGAGTCCTAGCCGCACCATAGCTTGGAGGCGCTTCAAACATCTCAGCACGAGCTTCTTGAGCACGAAGCTGTTGCACCTCAAGCCGCAGATACTCGACTTCAGATTGAAGGGCCCTAGCTTCAGGTGGCGGTGTCGCCTCACCTATCCCGGTGGTAACAATCGGCGGAGAAGTGGGCCGAGAGTCACTCGAGGCCGACTCCGCGGGGGTGAGTTGGACGTGTACTGCCCTTGAGCGCAGCTGCGCGAGCTCTTTGCTGGACAAGCCGATGGGGATGGGCAACGTACATGGCGATGACTGAAGCAGTGGCCCCGGCGGGGGCGAAGACAGTCTAGGGTCCAGAGGAATGGTTGCCATCCTGACGGGACCGGAACGCCGCTGGTGCTGAGGCTCTGCATACAGCGGTGGTGTGTCAGTATGTGTTGAGTTGAATGGCGCCGTCATAAGAGCACTCGAGAAGGGAGGACCAGTTTTACGCATGTGGTGTCGTCTCCGACGACGCCAAACAAAGGCGATAGCACCAATCGCGAGGATTATGGCAGCAACGCCGCCTACGATACCCCCGACAACGGTGCCGATGTGCGAGACAGCTTTTGATGTTGTCTCCGTCGTTATACTCGCAACAGTAGTCCCTGTTATTTGGACTGCGGACGTGGAAGTAGGGAGAAATTGAAGGATACAGTCGACATTCGTGTCGTTGAGAACGAAGAATGAGGATGAGGAGGCCGTAAGAACACCCTGGAGTGTTGCTAGCATCTGGTACCAGCCCTGGGGAACATTAACAGAGGACCACCTCCAGGTGCCGACAAGAGGGTCCAACTGCGTTGCAAGTTGCTCATCAACTGGGGGGAGATAGGAGCCACCATATCCAGAGAATTGGCGCCTGCTTACGCCCACTTGTGCGAACGAAGGATATGCGTAGATTTGATTCGTCATCGATTGACTGGTGCTTGTGACAGAGCTGGCCAACGGAGCATGCTGGACGACGTTCACGTTCGTGATATTGAAAGACATTGGTGCTGAAGGACCGGAGTATGTCCATTGAACCTCGGCGACTTCGCACGTACACATTTCACCGATGGCTGCAAATTGAAATGTCGGAGCTGCTGTGTTGCTCGCCTGCACTGTGCTGGATGTGGTCGTGGAGAAGGGGGTCGAAGATACTGTTTGGCTCATGGTGGTCGAAGTAACGGAAGGCGGGGGAGAGAGCAACTAAGTAAGTCCCCGCTGATTGTGGGCTTCGGTGGCTCTATGCATGCAAATTCTTAATCCTGGATCGTCTCCCACTGTATTTAAGGATGTGATCCTTGGATCAAGAGTGGTTTGACCGGCGGAAGATGGCACAAGGAATCATCAATCACTGGCGATTGACTAGATTTGGCGTGGGGGTGACGTACTAGTAGAAATGTCACACTCTCGAGGACGAGGAATTTCCCATAAATTTTAGTATCATGATGCTGATGCGTGTAGAAGTATCGCCCTCTAGAGAACGAGGAGTTCCCAGAAGTTTCGCGCGTCACTTTCGCGCGCTTTTGGTGCCGTATTCGAGAGTCTTTGCGCTTGCATTATCTCGATCGCTCGAACTTGCACAGCGAGTCTGGGCTGGTTTGACCTACGCTGGTATGCAGAAAGAAAACGGAGATGCAGCGGCCTTTGCGTCGGTGCTCCCAGCTTCAGGCTGCACGAGGGGCTGTAGGCCCGGCGGCCCGGGTGTGGAGGGTCTCCAAGTCCTGCCGTGACACGTCCATGCCTACTAGGGACTTGTGCTGTTTTTTCGACGTGAGAAGATCCAGTTCCAGCACCCGGCCTACCTTTCCTCTTTCTAGGGACCAAAGATCGTAGACGCGTAAACAGTCGCGGAAGGAGGTTGAGGTCGATGCAAGCGACGTAGAACCCTCGAGGCCCTAGCGAGGAAGCCTGCACCGTAGAGGGACCAGTCACCGGTCTACGAAGACCGCACACAGATCATAATGCAACCATGTGAATGGAAGGTATAGTTACAGTCATTATTACGCTTGTTATTACGTTACAGTAAACAACAAACCCACGCTGATTATATAATTAGAAGGCGGTCATATGCTCGCGTGGTTTTCCCTGTTCACTGATGTTCTTCACAGATCTCCGCTATATTTTATAGTCGGGCTATCCTGTAATGATGGACCTACTTCAAAAAGGCTTGAGACAATTTCTAGAACAAGATACCGTTGCCCGTTATGAAGGTACAGCCGCGGATGATTATCATGATGGAGATGAACGGCAAGAGTACATAACTGATGATCTCTGTTTTCATACAGGAGACGCCACTGGTAGAGCAGAGACACATAGAACATAAGCGAGAAGAGGTGTTGTTCAGACGAGGCCATGCGTCGAGAGGCGAAGTTGGTACCCCAACCAGCACACTGGGTCGTGGCATGTAGCCAGGCAATAGCTCACAACGGGAACCCAATGGCCCTCCATTTCCTCCGCCGATCATGCTTACGCACAAACCTGCGCGCGAGGACGAGGGCGTAGTCCATGAACTCGTATGAGTGTCTGAACGCTCCGCTCTCGTCTCGATACGAGACCTTTTCCTGCACGGCGCGATCGAGGAGAGCATCGACGTCGACCACATCTCCCTCCTCCTTTTCGCGCAAGTCCCTGCGGGGCGAAGTGCGATGGTCCCACCAGCCCTGCGTCTTCATGACGAGGAGGTCGAAGAGCGGCATGACGGGGATACGACGAATCACGGGCGTTTCTGACTCGTCGATCGTGGGAAGACCGAGGGTCGGCGGCACGAGGATGTCAATCTTGACGCAGCGGCCGTGCGCACGCCATCCAGGCAGGCGGCAGATGAGGATCTTGTATCTCGCATTGCGCCGTTTGGGGGGCTTGAGGAAGTATCGGTCGTCCGTGTCGACAATGGCCCTTTTGATCATTTCGGCGGCAGCAGATGTGTCCCCGTCGTAGCGAACAACGATGTCGATGTCCTGCGCGGGCAGTTAAAGGTATTTGGTAGGGTCGAGAAGGCGGGCCGACGCAACGTTAGGGACACGGCCAGTGTCGGCCCAGAGAAACGCGGCCGCACTACCAAAGAGGCAGACATTCGAAGTGATAGAGCGTTGGATGATGTCTGTTGTGCGGCGAGCGATTTTCAATATCTCCTTTTCATTTGGGGGACCTTTGGGCCACATGTCTTGTAATTGATGGATTTCGGGGATGGAAAGGGAAATGTTACAAGTGCTGTAGAGCGCACCGAAATATACACAATCAGTGTAGTATAAAGAAACGAATGTACTACAAACCTCAGCTGATCTGGGAGAAAAAAGCTGGGGTCTCGTCACGAAGGCTACAAACTATTTAAAACTGTCAAGTCGAGATCGAGCAACTGACACCTCACCGGTCCCGCCGGTCCGGGTCGTGACTCGCGTGTCAATTGTGAGGTCATGTGATGAGAAAAAAATGCCACGATGAGAGTGCTCTGGAAAACAACATCGAAGATTTCTGGGTGACTTGGTGTTGTTGACTCGGCCTCCTACGCGTAATGCTGAATTCGTGACTACATTTCCGGATCAACTCATTCACTAGGGGTCACACAATCTAACCTCGCGTTCTCTTGTACGTTCAACGGAAAATATCAAGGAAAAGATAGTCTGGTCCCATGTGTGAGCATGTCGCGGTCGGGGACGGGCAACACTTGCGGGTTCGGACAGAGACAGAGCGTGAATCGAGGTATCTATTTGTTTAGAGGTCTATGGGCGCTTGAGAGTGATAAGATATGAGAAGTGGGAGAAAGAGTATAAGAGAAGATGAGCGACAAAGGGCTCGACGTCGCTCATTGTATACGGAGGGATCCTATGGATTCCAACATGAAACCGTTATAGATGGCGTGTCCAAAACAGATAAGACAATGTACTTACACCATGGTGCCTCTATGGTCGTCGTTAGCTGTCCAAACCACTTGCGCGTCCCTAGCACTCTCTTGACCAGCGACCCTACACACTCCTATGATATAGTACTGTACGACTTGAAGCTTGGTTACAATCGCTTGCCTCTAATAAGTAAATCTAGAGTAGCCAGTCATGAAAAATAGTAAAGTGGTCCAGAAACACTGTAGTCCCTCCCTTGGTGGCCCCGTAGTTATGACCGCACCGTGACGCACGCGGTAGTCGGTCAGCGCGGTCGCGGCCCCGACGCCCTACGGCGAGTGCAGTACGCCGGGATCTTCGCCGGTGTCACAGATGAGACCCTGGCGCTGATGCGTATCGTTCTTTCATGGTGGCCTCGGGTTTCGTGTTCCGCGGACGGAAAGGCAAAGTATGGTGGGGTCGGGATACTCCCAAGTTCCCAGTTCACCGGTGTTTCTTTACATGCATGAATCGTTCACGGGCCCCCATCATCTTTCCGGCCTATTGCAAAAGCAAGTAATGAATTCCAAGAGCAACGAGGTGTCTCTGACACAAGTTACATAAAGTACAGCTGCGTGTGGTTATGGAGATGGAGATGAACGATACAGTAGGAGAGAGAGATTCCTGATCTCGGTATTTAAACGTGAGACACCATTGGTGATGTAGTAGATGAGTCAGCTGTTATCGTAAGGGGACGGCCGTAACGTACGTCATTCACGATTCACAGCGGAAATCCAAGACGACTCCATTTCTCAGGCTGACCATATATACGCACAAACTTGCGCGCAAGGGTGAGCCCGAGGCGCATGAACTTTGGCGTGTAATTGTATCTCTCGACTTGATATGAGACTTCCTCTTCCAAGGCGCGATCGAGGAGAGCGTCTATGTCAGTCAAGTCTGCCCCCTCCTTGGCGCGGAAGTCCGAGCGCCACGAGATGCGATGGTCCCACCAGCCCTTCGTCTTCATGACGAGCAAGGCGAAGAGTGGCATAACGGGGACGTTGGAGATCCAGACCTGATCGTCCGAGTCGATCTCGGGGAGCCCGAGGATGTCCGGCACGAGGATGTCAATCTTGATACAGCGCCCTTCGGTCCTCCAGCCAGGGAGGCGGCAGTAGAGAATCTCGTAAGTCGCCCCTGGCTTTTTGGAGGGCTCGAGATAGTATCGGTCATCCGCGTCGACAATGGTCTGTTTGACGTCCTCCGGGTCGAGAGATCCATATTCGTTCCACAGGACGATGTCGATATCCTGTGTGTGCCGTTTGGGGTGTGAAGTAGGGACAGGACCGACAAAAGAGCACGCACGTTGGGAATACGGCCGATGTCGGCCCAGAGATAAGAGGCTGCACTACCAAAGAGGCAGGCATTCGGTGTGACGTAGTCGTGGATGATGTCAGTCGTGCGCCGAGCAATGTTCAATATCTCTTTTTCAGTTGGGGGACCACTGGGCAGCATATGAGGCATGAATACTAGGCAGGTATGGGATACGTGTACCAGTGGGAGTGTATATATTACGACTTGTCGAGTCATCAGCCGAGTGTTACCAGTGGGCCATGAGGCAAGTCACGAGGTGGCCAAGCGCTGGCATCTGTAATTTGAATGACCCTAAAGCCTGAGCGGTAGTACCATCGCTACCATGACATTTGACCAACACACGATGGTAATTGATTGTCTGTGATAACTCACTGCAGGGAAAATGACACCCTCACTATACGATTCGCCCACTGAAAGTACGAGCCAAGTGCTCGTCACCGTCACGACGGACGTACTTTACGTAGAGCTCAAGCGCTAATGCGCTGACGATCTGTTTTCTCGCGACGTCAGTTGAGGTTAAGGCCGCGCGCACATTCTAGTTGTACCAACCCTTCATCAAATGCGTCCCTCTCTGCGCGGCTGAGATTTGTCTACTTTCGCATGTTTTATCGGATCAGATGATTCTGCACTTATGATATCTTATGAAATAATTCAGCAGTCGTACAACGGGCAGCCTGTTGAGTGAGGGTCGACTTTTAGAGAATGTGCACAGACCAATCCATGGAGGACCCTTATCTTTTTCAGGGCGATGGCGAGACGATGTTGTACAAAGGGAACCCGAAAAGGAACGCGACGCAGGGCCACAGGTTTTACAACTTGGAGCGCCTATCGTCTCCGCGTCTTTTTTCTTTCCTCACAGAGCGTCAGGTCGAACTCGATAGCTAGAGTTCTTAGATACCCTAGCACAATGTCGAGCTTGTCCATCGATTCATCTTTTGTTCTCGTTGGAACGGAGCAATCTCAAGCTTTACCATCAAGACCACCGACAGCGACTTCAGACGCAACGTTTCCGTCGAGCATTTCGACACCGACTTCTCCTATAGACTCTAATGCGTCCTCGGTTGGCACCCTCGAGGTTCGTAACCATGCTGCTCCCCCTTTCACTCATACCTGACGGCCAACCTCCAGCCTGTCAACCACCCTTCCGCCGACGCTGCGTATGTCGTGGGCTCCAGCTCGTCCTATGCCCACGACTGGTCTCGGGATACAACCGGCGGAATTCGCACTCACGGCAGGCATTTTATCGATGGGTATGGCCGCGTGTGTAACCTCCGAGGGGTGAACCTCTCAGGGAACTGCAAGACGTGCGTTTTTCGTAGTTGTACCCCTTGGTAGACGCGTCTGACGTTCTGCTACTGCCCACAGCCCTGTCAACGGAGACCACACCACGTTCCCTGCAGGCGCTGAGACAGTAACGTTTGTCGGCCGCCCGTTCCCGCTCGAGGAGGCTCCGCAGCACCTCGCGCGGCTCCGGCGCTGGGGTCTCACATTCGGTGCGCCGTTTTCTCTTCGTGCCATCTCTCTATCCATATTAATCCCTATTCAACCTTCATCATTGAAGTCCGTTTTCTCATCACCTGGGAGGCTGTCGAACACGAGGGCCCGTATGTCTCGTCCCATTCCTTCTAGCTGACGCAGCGCGCTAAACCGACGCATATAGTGGCATATATGATACATCCTACCTCTCATACCTCCGTTCAGTTCTCTCGTTACTTCCCCAGTACGGCCTCACGGCCTTCGTCGCTCTACACCAAGACGTCTGGTCGCGCTACGCCGGCGGGTCCGGCGCACCCGCGTGGACGCTTGAGCACGTGGGCTTCGATCTCCGTGCGCTCGAGGAGAGCGGCGCGGCTTGGCTGCGCGGCGTGCGTGGGGGCGGCCACATAGAGGCCGAGCGCGGGTTGTGGCCGTGCGGATACCAGAAGCTCGCAGCCGCGACGATGGCGTGAGTTTTCCTCCTCTTCGCTTGTCGGTTAAATTGTCGCCGATGCCGGGCCCGCTCGCTCTCCTGCAGGACGTGCTTCTGGGCCGGCGACACGTTCGCGCCGAAGCTCCGCGTGCACGATGGTGTGCCGGTACAGCACTTCCTGCAAGACGCGTTTTTGGACATGTGGGAGGCGGTCGCCCGCGCCGTCGGTGATCTTGATGGTGTGCTCGGTTTCGAGGTGCGTCGCCCCCGCTCACCTCTCCACTGATCTGTGCCGGTTTCCTCACCCAATCATTGGTCAATATATGCGCATAGATGATGAACGAGCCCCACCGCGGATATATCGACCTTCCTTCGTTACACGGCTTCGACTACAATACTGATCTCCACTTGGGTGACGTCCGTGCGTACATCCATCCTGCGACCTAGTTAACCTAGGCCTACACTTATCAACCCACTCGTCTCAGCCTCCGCCTTCCAGTCTTTCCTCCTTGGCGCGGGCCATCCGACCAATGTAGACCGCTGGACGCGATCCTTCCCGATGCCCACAAGGCGCACCGGTCGAACATTACTCAACCCCCATGGTCGCAAGGCCTGGCGCGAGGATGGACCGACGCGCGGCCTGGACCTGTGGGAGATGCATGGCGTGTGGGAATGGGATGGCGAGAAGAAGGCCGGTGCGGTGCTCGCCGAGAGCTACTTCGTGAATGACCCTGCGACGGGTCGCAAGGTACGCCTTCATTCTTATCGGCTGAAGGTAGAGGCAACTGATGGTGGCGCAGGTCGATTGGTATACAGATTTCTATTACCCGCTCTTGAAGCGATGGACCGCGCGGGTGCGTGGCGCAGTAGCCAACGGACGCGGTCACGAAAAAGTGTTCTTTGTAGAGCCGGTACCTAACGAGGTGCGGCGGTAGTCTCTTAAGTCTCCCCCTTTTCACCACTTACTCCCGACCGGCCGTCACCATTAGTTCTGCCCGCCCTCGTGGACGTCAGAACACCAACTACCCAACATGGTGTTTGCTCCCCATTGGTCGGTGACGCTTCCTCTTCCCCGGGTTTTACTTTTCACCTGAGAACCATTCAGGTACGACCTTCGCGTGCTGTTTGACAAGGCACATGGGGAGTTTTCTGTAAATGTCCAAGCACTTGCCCGCGTACGTCCTCTCTATTCTATTTGCGCTGTAATTTGTTGAGATGTCGACAGGGCGCGAACCCGATCAAGACGTTCCACTGGGGGCAAAAGGGTGCACGGGACAACTTTGCCACACAGATTCGTTCCCTTGTGGAGGCCGGATACCGCTCCCTGGGCGAGAGGCCCGTGCTCATTGGGGAGTGCGGTGTGCCAATGGACATGAATGGCCGTGCTGCGTTCAAGAGCAACAACTGGGCGTGGCAGCGGCGCATGATGGACGCGATGATCACCGGCCTGGAGCGGGCCAACGTCGGCTTCACGTGCGTCCTTTACTCGAGTCTACGCCCAAAAACTGACTACGAACCACATTTGTTCTTCACTGCAGCCTGTGGAACTACAACCCGGACAACGACGACGCACGCGGCGACGACTGGAACGGCGAGAACTTCTCGTGGTTCAGCAACTCCCGCGCGCCCCGATCCGCGCTCGCGCAGGACGTGGACGAGCTCGACGCAGGCGCGCGAATACTCGATGCCGTCGTGCGGCCGTACGCAGCCAAGACCGCCGGCGTGCCGCTGCGCTTCGAATACGAGCCAGCGACCGGCGCGTTCGCATACTCGTGGGCCGTACTGCCTACGGGCGCCGGCGAGGAGGACCGCCCGAGCGGGGTTAGGGAGGTACCAAGCGTGCACGCGCCGCCGCTCACGGGCCACGTGCCGCTCCTCGCGCGCGAAACGGAGATATTCGTGCCGGCGCGGCTCGCGCGCGGCCGCAGGCTCATCGTGGATGGCCTCGTGCATGGGGACGCGTATGCGTACGATGCGGCGCGCCAGACGCTGTTCGTCCTGCCCGCGAGCGAAGACGGAAGCGGCACGCGCACGGTGCGCGTGCGGTTCGACCCGCCTGTGGGCGGCGAATTGCCGAACGACTTTTGGGGCGACTTTGGAGGGGCGGTCGGGGCCGTGTCGGTCGTTTTGCTGGCGCTCGTTGCGTACTATTTGATCGGGCGTATTTAGGTGGGGTGGTGTTATACCGTATTAACTTAGACATGGGGATATACGCAGCACTCTGATACTAGTATCATATTACCGGAAGCGCTGTAGCTTGCAGACTTTGGCTCCTAATGAAAAACGCCAACACTGGTCACTGGTTACATTCGCCGTTCACCAATTGATATCCAGCAACGCTAACTGGAACCCTTCAAGTACTTCTACAAGTGTTGCCACGCGCTAATTATAGTTCACGAATCCTACCCTCTCTTCCAGCCTCGTGCTGACGAAAAGAACTGTAGAATGTGTCGCAATGTCGCAACTGCTGGTCTCCGAACGACGACTTCCGAGTCAGAAGTTCAATATATACTCCTGAATATATATTCACGGTTCGGACTATTCTTGGAACTGCGTTTATGATTCAGAACAGAGCGTGAACCTGGGTTTATTGTGGTGAGATTATGCAGGAAGGTCCTCTGGAGAGAATTAATAAGCAATCTGATAGCTGACAAATATCTCGATACGTCCACCACCTTTCTTTTTTGGCCGTCATTTCATTCAATGATGATCAACCAAGGTTTCGGGAAACGAAGTCGACCCCTAGTTCTTTCAATTGCAATTGCCATTTTTGGCCGTGGATAGCGATCTTCGGGGGCCGACTTCGTCCCCTTGCTTTACGATTTTTAAAAAGGATCATCGTCATTCCCACTTGCCAGAGGACCTTGCAAAGAAAGGTGATCTTGAACACCAACAAAAACCCCGGGCTTAACTGAAAGTCGCACCTTTGGTGCGGTGATTCGTCCTATGACCTGTTTGCTGGAGTTGAACAGCCGTATATGACACTCTAGCCCTTTCTCTAGCCGGTCGGTACCACTCCTCTTCCCGCCCTGGCTCCGCGGAGTGTGGGTGTAGGGTATGGAGACCTCAGGGGGTACTTAAATGTTCGGACAGATGCGGGTTCAAGTTATCTCGGTTGGAGAAAGATATAATATGTTCGAAGGAACTGTTCTGTAATCTCAACAAGGTAGCTCCACCCACTAACAAGCGGTTTTTCCTAGTGTCGATGGCAACAGGTGGTGAGAAAATGGCTGACTCGTTGTACTAGAGTTCACACGTTCATGTACTAACTTAAGCCCAGCCGGACTCAGGCGCTGTGAGGGCAAATTGCCATATATCCCAGTCCGCGGCTTTTGTTGCGGGGTTCGACCGGTATTCAATATGCGGTTCGAAGCGTTGGGCATCGTGCCAATAATGCGATGACGGGGAATCTCACCTCAGTGACTGTTGTAGTTATTTAAGCAGTACCAGTTCTCCTCGACTCTTGTGTTAGCTCTTGTTCACTCTCGTAAGTTGGTGAGCACATCTATGGCGTTTCCCGTCTTGAACGTGCTAACATGCATGTCCTCTTTGTTCAACTCCCAGCCGACTTTGGTCCCTCTCTGAGTGCTTCCGTTCCCGCAAACCCGCACACCAAACTGTAACACAATGCGCGCTTCCTGCATTGCCGTCCTTGTCCTCGCCGCTGCTGCCGCCCCCGCCCTCTCTGCCCCCGTCCTGTACGTTGTTGCCCTCAACCTATGCACCCTCCTCTCACCTTATTGCCTACGATGCCTCCCCCGCTAATACCGCGCTTTACAGACCCGGTCTCGGCTCCAAGCTATTCGGCTCCCACCGTGGCGCCAACAAGCCAATTGGCCGTAATGACGACGACGTTGGTGTAGCACCCCCTGACCATACCTTGCCTCTCCACACGTTCGGCAAGCGGTTCACCGACGGGCTGAGCAACCGTGATGACGACGGAGATAACGGTGTACCCCCTTCCCAGGTGAACGGCCGCGACGAAGATACTGGTGTACCCCCCTCCAACTTGAACGGCCGTGACGACGAAGCTGGTTTACCCCCTTCCAAGCACCACCCGCGGTTCACTGACAAGTTGTTCGGCCGTGACAAGGAAATCACCGCCCGCGATGATTAGCTCCGAATCCTGTGACTTAGAGCGTGTGATGGCATCGTCGTCGATGTCATTTATGTAGGCCGTGTTTTGATTCCCTTAATACCCAGAGCGTGAGTGAAAAGAGAGGTCCTGGCGTCGTGTGGTTATTTTCCCCGAGGAACATAGAAATATATTTGTTTAGAACGACAAAGACCTGAGCGAAGGTGGCTTCTTTGCTGACGCAACACTCGTAGACTGCAGCATTGACGAGCCGAGAGGATTCGTCGACAGGTCTTTTAAGGACCTCATTGGCGACATTCACGACCCTTGACGAGGTGAATTGGGTTCCTTCCTTGGTTCCCTGGAAGCAGATGGAGCCTTGTATGGATCCTCCATTGCGCAAGCTCATGGTTTCCGTAGCGTAGTTGGCCCAAGAACGTTCATCAACGAGTAAGCATGAGAATAGAGATGTCATATCATGTCATGACTGCGCGGCGGCGGGAGGTAGTTGTGTGCTTTTTTAAAATTGCTGCACTCCCTGCACGTCACACATCCTGTGACTACAGTACTATCTGGATTCGTTTTTTGTAGCATCTGAGCTAAATGCTTCCGTGAAGGAGCAAGCTTGAAGGGAGGTGGCGATTTTCCACGAGACCCCCACTGGAAGAAAGGAAGAATGACAGAGTGGGTATTTCAGAGAGATGAAGGCTGTGTTGGCTGTGTGTGAGGACGACAGGCGGAAACTTGAGGGCTTTCTTTGTGAGTCACTGTCTTACCTCTCCGTTTTCGGTTCAGTATGGCCCCGGGAGGGAATGAGGCCGGCGCATGGATAGTAATAGGCAGTGGCGAGGAAGCAACGCGGGCGGAGTGTACAGAGACTGGGCTGAAGTACGAAGGGTCTTCGTTTCCGAGGTGAGGTCGTGACACCCAACAGCTCAGAATAAATGATGCGTCGAGCAAGCCTCGGCACCCCCAAACTTAGGAATGATGACGCTGTGGTTCTTCCCCCGTAGGTCATACACAGTGAGGGGAAAGGGTCACTTAGCACCCGAATTTGTGCCTACAATGCATTGCCCGCCTATGAGATGGTTGGTGCGTGTTCCAGCACTAAGGGCCTGATGGCCGTGGTGAGGTCTTGACCGTGCCAGCTGGCGGAGTTGCATAAAATTAGTTTCGCTCGCGGTGTGATGACAGCTGCCTTCTGCTCCCCAGCTGGTCTGGGAATGTCCCCCCATTTCACCCATGGGGCCATCTGACAAATAATAGGGGGGGGGGACGACTCAAATGAACCGCTGGATCGGCTTTGACTGGCCGCGGGCGTGATTGGTGTATCTAGCATCCTAAAGCTGCCATTCTTCTGAACTCCTGCAGGCTTTTCTGCATGTTCTGTGGGAAAAATTGGTGCATACATGTACATACAGAGGGTGGGCGTCGGATGGCCTACTCACTAGATAGTCATCATGCAGCATGGCAAGCAATGGTGTCACTAGCGGTGCAAGGCCCAGGATAAGGTTGATCATGGCACCACTGGGGTAGTCGCTAGCGTTGCGAGTAGTAAACGGCAGTTCGTAAAAATAGCATAAAGGCGGTGAATGGCCAAAGAGCCGGACACGCAAAGCAATCCCACTTCTGAAAAGACCAAAAAGACAAGTTGACAAACAGTCACTCAGGTGCAAATTTAAAAATGGCCTCAAATCACCCTCTTCCCGTGGTCCTTTCTGCCCAAAAAAATACAGCAGGTAAAGTAGGATCTATAGTATGAGATCATAACAAAATAAAAATCTATTGAGAATTCCGACTACAGTGCGATGAGGAAGAGAGGGAGTGGTGAAAAGTAATGGCTCAGACCTCCAGATCCAAATGATCTTGACAGTGTCATGAAGATCTGTTGGAAGAGTGTTAGAACAGACTACTCAGAGTACCCATGATACATCTGGGGTGATATCGTGCATGCGACAGAGCTGTCGAGTGACACCGTGAGTGCGTGATCAAATTTGCATCATCTGATCATTGTCAAATAAGGAAGGTAAACTGACTCTATTGTGGGAACCATCGATCGATGACGAGATCAAATCGATCTACAACTGTTTTCCCCAACCTCAACGATTGACAATGAACACGCAACAACCCCGTCGCCTTCCAGACATCAAGTTCCGAGTCCTTATTATAGGGAGGGCAAATGCTGGTAAAACGTCTATCTTACAACGAGTCTGCGAGACGACAGAGAGCCCCTTTATTTACCGGGGAGGGAAGAGGGTACGTGGTCCTACTTTTTTGTCTGCGTCTGGCCTCACTTGCTAACCAGGTTACACTCAACCCTTCCGTGGATGTAAGTGACAATAGTACCTCTCTTCGCTTGGTTCTAAACACGGAGCCAGCGAGGCGAGCATATGATCGATGACGAACTTATGTTCTCTAATCATACGGGATACATCTTTCATGATTCACGCGGAGTTGAGTCGGGTGGAACAGAAGAACTCGCCATTTTGAAAAACTTTATTAGACAAAAATGTGGAGAAAGGCGACTAAAAGACAAACTACATGCGATATGGTTTGGACGCTCGAATGTTCACGATCACGACAGCTGACGAACATATTTTTTGAGGTACTGCATCCCAATGGACAACCATCGACCAGAGCTCGATCTGAAATTTTTCAGCAGCATATGCCCAGACCAGAATGGTACGTCGTTATGAACATTTGTGACTGTGCTTAACACGATAATGTCAAGTTCCTGTCATTGCTGTCTTTACGAAGTACGACCAGTTCCGCCGAAATGTCAAAATCGATGGGGATGACTACGGAAACACAGACGACGTATCTGAGGTGGCGGAAAAACGATTTCAAGAGCACTACCTGCGTCCCCTTGGTGATCACGTTAGGTTTGTGCGATTAGAACGTGGGTTCAGAGTCAAAGGCCAGGGGCACGTTCTTATTATTCTTCGGCAGAGATGCACAGGCAAAATAGGGGTTGCGATGATCTCATTGAGAAGACAGCTGCAGCATTGAATGGGGATACCATCGCATTGATGCTTTTGACCGTGCAGAAGAGTAATCTAAAATTGAGTGTCAAAATAGCTTTGAAGCGGTTAGTGCGCCAGCTGAAGCGACGAAGGGGGTGACGATGTTAACGGACATTGCAGCGTCCATTCCGGTGCTAGTTTCGAGGTCGAAGGTGCAGTCAGTATAGTTCAGAAATGTCTCTTTGCATTTCCATTCCTCTGGGTAAGTGTCGACAGTTTTACTTTGTGCTACATGCCTCATTACGTTTGATGTCGCCCAACTTCTAGTGGGTGAGTAACGCTATTATTCGCGTTTGTCAGATTGACAGACTTGACCACGTTGGTGATCTACACCAGTATGTGAGTGACTGTCATTCCTCGCTGCGTTTCAAGCCTGCTGACAACGCCTGTCCTCGGCTCTCCAGGAAGTGAGTGGCTGCGGTGCCTCGCTGCGTTTCAAGAATGCTGACGACGCCTGTCCTTGGCTCTCCAGGAAGTGAGTGGCCGCGGTGCCTCTGTGCGTTTAAAACATACTGACGACGCCTGTCCTCGGCTCTTCAGTTGGTGAGTGGCTGCAGTGCCTCTCTGCGTTTCAAGCATGCTGACGACACCTGTCCTCGGCTCTCCAGTCGGTGAGTGGCTGCGGTGCCTCGCTGCGTTTCAAGCATGCTGACGATGCTTGTTCTCGGCTCTCCAGGAGGTGAGTGGCTGCGGTGCCTCGCTGCGTTTCAAGCATGCTGACGACGCCTGTCCTCGGCTCTCCAGGAAGTGAGTGGCTGCGGTGCCTCTGTGCGTTTCAAACATACTGACGACGCCTGTCCTCGGCTCTCCAGTTGGTGAGGGGCTGCGGTTCCTCGCTGCTTTTAAAGCATGCTGACGACGCCTGTCCTCGGCTCTCCAGTTCGTGAGTGGCTGCGGTGCCTCTGTGCGTTTCAAGCCTGCTGACGACGCCTGTCCTCGTCTCTCCAGTTCGTGAGTGGCTGCGGTGCCTCGCTGCATTTCAAGCCTGCTGACGATGCCTGTCCTCGGCTATCCAGGAAGTGAGTGGCTGCGGTGCCTTGCTGCGTTTCAAGCCTGCTGACGACACCTGTCCTGGGCTCTCCAGTCGGTGAGTGGCTACGGTGCCTCGCTGTGTTTCAAGCATGCTGACAACGCCTGTCCTCGGCTCTCCAGGAAGTGAGTGGCTGCGGTTCCTATGTGCGTTTCAAGCCTGCTGACGACGCCTATCCTCGGCTCTCCAGCGAGTGAGTGGCTGCGGTGCCTCGCTGCATTTTAAGCCTGCTGACGACGCCTGTCCTGGGCTCTCCAGGAAGTGAGTGGCTGCGGTGCCTCGCTGCGTTTCAAGCCTGCTGACGACACCTGTCCTCGGCTCTCTAGTCGGTGAGTGGCTGCGGTGCCTCGCTGCGTTTCAAGCATGCTGACGACGCTTGTCCTCGGCTCTCCAGTTCGTGAGTGGCTGCGGTGCCTCGCTGCGTTTCCAGCATGCTGACGACACCTGTCCTCGGCTCTCCAGGAAGTGAGTGGCTGCGGTGCCTCGCTCCGTTTCAAGCATGCTGACAACACCTGTCCTCGGCTTTCCAGGAAGTGAGTGGCTGCGGTGCCTCGCTGCGTTTCAAGCATGCTGACAACACCTGTCCTCGGCTCTCCAGGATGTGAGTGGCTGCTATGCCTCGCTGCGTTTCAAGCCTGCTGATGACGCCTGTCCTCGGCTCTCCAGATGGTGAGTGGCTGCAGTGCCTCGCTGCGTTGCAAGCATGCTGACGACGCTTGTCCTTGGCTCTCCAGTTCGTGAGTGGCTGCGGTGCCTCGCTGCGTTTCAAGAATGCTGATGACGCTTGTCCTGGGCTCTCCAGGAAGTGAGTGGCTGCGGTGCCTCTGTGCATTTCAAACATACTGACGACGCCTGTCCTCGGCTCTCCAGTTGGTGAGTGGCTGCGGTTCCTCGCTGCGTTTCAAGCCTGCTGACGACGCCTGTCCTCGGCTCTCCAGTTCGTGAGTGGCTGCGGTGCCTCGCTCCGTTTCAAGTATGCTGACGACGCTTGTCCTCGGCTCTCTAGTTCGTGAGTGGCTGCGGTGCCTCTGCGTTTCAAACATACTGACGACGCCTGTCCTCGGCTCTCCAGTTGGTGAGTGGCTGCGGTTCCTCTCTGCGTTTCAAGCATGCTGACGACACCTGTCCTCGGCTCCCCAGTTGGTGAGTGGCTGCGGTGCCTCGCTGCGTTTCAAGCATGCTGACGACGCCTGTCCTCGGCTCTCCAGTTCGTGAGTGGCTGCTATGCCTCGCTGCGTTTCAAGCATGCTGACGACGCCTGTCCTCGGCTCTTCAGCGAGTGAGTGGCTGCGGTGCCTCGCTGCGTTTCAAGAATGCTGACGACGCCTGTCCTCGGCTTTCCAGTTCGTGAGTGGCTGCAGTGCCTCGCTGCGTTTCAAGCATGCTGATGACATCTGTCCTCGGCTCTTCAGCGAGTGAGTGGCTGCGGTGCCTCGCTGCGTTTCAAGCCTGCTGACGACGCTTGTCCTCGGCTCTCCAGTTGGTGAGTTGCTGTGGTGCCTCTGTGCGTTTCAAGCCTGCTGACGACGCCTGTCCTCGGCTCTCCAGGATGTGAGTGGCTGTGGTGCCTCGCTCCGTTTCAAGCATGCTGACGACGCCTGTCCTTGGCTCTCCAGTCAGTGAGTGGCTGCAGTGCCTCGCTGCGTTTCAAACATACTGACGACGCCTGTCCTCGGATCTCCAGTCGGTGAGTGGCTGCGGTGCCTTGCTGCGTTTCAAGCCTGCTGACGACACCTGTCCTTGGCTCTTCAGCGAGTGAGTGGCTGCGATGACTTGCTGCGTTTCAAGCCCCCTGACGACACCTGTCCTCGGCTCTCCAGTCGGTGAGTGGCTGCGGTGCCTTGCTGCGTTTCAAGCCTGCTGACGACGCCTGTCCTCGGCTCTCCAGGATGTGAGTGCCTGCAGTGCATTTTTAGCTTGCTTGCAATACCCCCTTGGCTCTTCACAATGTGACTGGTTGCCTGCCTTGCCACGCTACATGCCCGTTAATAATGCCTGTCTTTGGCCTTCCATTTATCGTACTTACCCTTGGTTTACTACCCCTTCCGTGCGTGCTCTCCTTTCAAGTCTGCTAATTGTGTCTCTTTGGTCCTCCAGTTCGTCAGTGCTCCCCACACAACCACTGATGCAAGAATCTCATTTGTTCATCAGATAGCGCATTTTATGTCACTTCCTACCATTCAAAATGTGTTATCTTTGTATCATATTCATTTGTTTCTATGACTTACGATATTTATCTCTCTAGCTCACCACTACCGATTTTAGTGGTCACCATTTGATCCTCGGTATTTCACTTGATCATTTTTAGAGTGTATTTGACCTCCTTCAAAGCTGTTATCCTCATCTTGAAGCATGCCACTTTATTACGTTCCTCGAACTTGTCACCCAAATCAGCTCTAACCCACGCGGAGCTGAACTATCGAGCAGCGAATATTGACGTGAACATCCAACAATATCTTATGGCATCCTCTCAAGAGCATTCTGTCGAGCTATTTGCAGCCTTTATTATGGCTACCGATATTTGTTCGTTTCTTCTCTCATCTGCTTGGATAATACCTCATTGTCAATCTAGTGCCATCTCCGTCTTCGGCTATAGATATTTGTTTGTTTGTTTTTTGCACCCATTAAGATAACATCTAATCACGCTTATAGTGCCATCTGACTCTTCGACGGCTGATATTAGTTTGTTTATTTTTGCGTTTGTTAAGGTAATATCTAATTTCTCTTTTAGTGCCATCCAACTCTTCAGTCAAACACCGTGGGAAATATCATTAGTTTAAACGGTTTTGGGGACCTATGCCCTAACCAGTGGGTGTGACACAAATGATATACCGTCCGTCCATGCTCGTGTTAGTACAGACACTGTTTCCGTCTTCATGAGCGCACAAAAGGGGGGAGAGAAAAGGCGACGCCGCAAACACGCACCCTTCCTGGGCTAACCGAAAACTCTTGATCCCGAACACGCTCTCCATCTGTTCCTTCAGCGCCCGATACCAATCAAAGTTCTCAAAATCGCGTTGTCGCCGTCGCCGCTATCACGCCCCACCCTCTTGTCAATGCCGCCGCCGAGCTGCCTTGTGAGTTCCTGGATGCTCTTCTTCTCGCCCATGCGCAGCTCCTGGATATGGCGCATCTCACCGTCCAACCTCTCCAACTCCTTCTGGTGGGCCTCCTCGCGCGCAATCAGCTCCTGACGTGACGCGGAGCTGGCTGTCGGCCCTTACTCCTACATGGATAGCAAATGGCATTGATGAGTCAGCAATAGCATTGGCAGATGGCAAAATAGCGAAGTGGCGGTACTAGAGCCCACAACGGGGCACACATAGTGAACATCTGGGAGAAAAATGGCAAGTATTGTTAGAGTGTAGCGGAATGG
Source organism: Lactarius vividus (assembly GCA_021527035.1). Lineage (NCBI taxonomy): Eukaryota > Fungi > Basidiomycota > Agaricomycetes > Russulales > Russulaceae > Lactarius > Lactarius vividus. The sequence goes on along the minus strand of JAKELG010000089.1, from coordinate 39,432 downwards.
CATTACAATGGTAGTGAGTGAGTAGCAGTTAGCAAGATTAGTGGAGAGGGCGAAGGTGCAACGTGACGCGGTTGGCAGACTCAGACTGAACTACTCCCCCATCTCCGAGTTGGCTCTTTCGTGATACGTGGCATGTGTCTGATGAATCGTTTTGCAGGTATAGATGTAGGCTGTACTGGAGTGTATGAGACTATCGCTTCTAAGTATTCTGGTTCCTTGAACCAGTTGAGAGCTTGAGAGCACGTGCCGCCTCGTCCGTTCACTCAATCAAGAAAATATTTCCAGACGACGACTTCGGGGAAGAACCTTTGGAAGAACCAGACTGGTTTTTGCTAGTACTTTGACAGACTCATTCTACGTACATACAGGTCAGGTAGTGCTTGAGCTACCGCGCGTTCAAGTTCGACTGTACTACAATCTTCAGAATCCTCAGGCTCAGGCTTCTCGACACCTTTCCGCAGCCACGGCTCTGCTGGTCTCACACCCGGTAGATATTTCCCACCTAGTAGCTTGAGGGGATCAAGACCAAGACGTTCCACCGACAGTGAAACTCTCAGAATCGGAAGACTTGGCTTGAGTCTACTACAACCCTCGAGAACATACTCCGCTTCTAGAGCGCTAGTCCTTGCTGAATCGCTGAGGGTACGGAGGCCACTGGTCGTATATGAACTTCCAGACTCACAGTGTCGCACCAAAGGCAAGACCAATGAATATTAGGTACAGAGGTCTTTGAAAGATGACGATAACATTTTACTACACTGCGCAGGGAATCGGGTTTATATCACAACTAAAATTGCATATGGGTTTGGCCAATCGAAGCCATTACTACTCAATGTTCACAAGTGAGCGAAGCCAATCCGCTTATTGCCGACGTCGAACGCCGTGTATACGTTTTGTAGGAAGACGTCGCCGATGATCCAGAACGCTATCGTCGATGAGACACAGAACAGGAGATCGAAAAAAAAGCTCACGAGTTTGGTCACCGTCGTCCAGTGCCACAATACCACCAACGCAGTCGGCTGAACCTTCGGACACAGTACCAAGATTAAATGTATCGCGCTCAATCACGAACTTGGCACCACCAAACCGGACTGATATGGTGGCGTTGAACGAACAGGGAACTGGAACAAAGCGAGTCAATCAGTCTTTCCGGAGACCAAAGAGAGCTGTCTATTTCCATACTGGTGTATAATCCGGTACCGATGTTAGCAGGAGCAGGGCTGGAGCCGGGGATGCGGTCGTAAATGGCCTTCACAGTTTTGCTATCACCGAGGATCACGGTAGTACCAGTGTCAATGATCGAATCCCTGACACCAGCAATCTTCCGCCCATTGACATATAGAGCATCCATATTGGTTTCCCAGTAGCCCTGCAAATGTACGGTTATTAATATCAAATCGAGGGGCAACTATACACAAGCATACCTCTTTGGTGACAGGCACGTAAGTGAAGTCGCCGTGGTGAAGTCTGTCGTTAGTTCCGCCAAGGAACAGCTCTGAGCCTTCATTGGCGAGGTAGACCCCGAAGGTATTGCTAGGTAAGGAACCCTGAGCGGCAAGGGTCAGGAAGACAGGAGTAGCAGTTGTAAGGCGAGATGCTCGAGAATGCTAAGCCGAGAATACCGTCTGGAACGAAGTTGTCGGTGCTAAAGACGCCCGCAAAATGAGTGGCAACGCCGAGTGTCTGGCTATTGGCCTAGGCAAGAAATAGGTTAATGACCCGGTAACGTGGGTAAATACCACAAGCTGACCGTATAACTAGCAATAGCGACATCGTCTGTATATAGCGAGCCGTCGACGTAGTCGGTGGTACCGTTTCCGTATCGCGTTTCAAATGGCTTCTTGAGATCCTTTGCCGTGGAACTTTTCGCGGGATCATACAGTGTATGCCCTTTGCAAGAACTGTCGCAGTCTAAGCCAGGAAGAAACGTGAGGGCGCTTCCCGTGTCGAAGAGCACTGTGCATTGTCCGGTTCACCCAAAACTTGAAATATACAACGAAAGGAGTTAAAAACTCACCCGTGAAATTCTTGGCTGGAGTGCCGACAGATACAGAGCCATACCAGTAGTTGAAATCTTGATTGATGAGTGGCTCGCTTCCCATACGACTAGCACGCTTCTCCAAGTCGGCACGTTTCAAATTAGGAGCAGAAGGATGGCGGGCGCCGATGTTCTTCTCATAGGCCCGGAAGCCATGATCAACTTTTCTAGACAGATACCGATTATTAGACGTGGTTCGCTGTATGGAGACGGTCGAGAATACGAACGCGAGGCTGTGACGGATACCACCCTGAAGCCCCGCAATATTAACAACACCGTTAGCATCGCGTACTTGCATACGCTTTGTGATGGGTATAGCGACCCCAGGACGTGAGGTCAGCTTCGCCTCGGCGAAAAAGGAGAGGGTGGCGATAATGAGCGTAGCGGATAGATACATCCTGTTAGTGGTGAACTCAGCTAGGAGTCCGGGTTCAGAGAGGCTGGAGATGGGTGAGTGGTTGAAAAACGACAATACTTTTATACGGGAGTGGCCAGCCTCTGCTAGGCCGCGGGTCTCAGCTGCTTCGGATTTTCCTTTGCCAAGAGTGTCATTTATTCATGTTGCCAAGTGCTGCATCGGTGTGGGCTCACTTCGGTGACGTCCTCATATTCTAGAATCGGAGGATAGGAAGGTGGTAGTGAGGAGAGTGACTCGGACGTACTTTATTGGCGGTCTGCCAGGCTGCTCACCGGCTACCAAGGACCCACAAGACCACAGGAAGGCAAACATATGAGAAAATCAATATCCCACTTGTATTCGCAAGACGATAGGCTCAGTTGATTCAGAGTCCGTGAGGAATTGGTTGCCTCCATCAAAAAAAAATAAAAAAATAAAATTGGTTGCCTCAGTGCCAGTGGAACTGGGCCGCGTGCGACGCTTTCTACCGCGGCCGCGGGCTTGATCGCGGATGTTTTGTTAGCCAAATCCGGACAAATACTGGTTACCGTAATTAGACCGATGGGGCTGTCTGCAACGAGCGGTAGTCAACTCCGCGCCTCACGTCATGGGCGAGCTTAATCGTATCTTCCTTTCGGGGAAACAAAAAGGTAAAAGATTTAAAAAAAAAGGTGGTCCTTACAGACACCTTCGCCTCATCCGAGGCCTTGCACCTTGCACACCCCGCATTTGCGCATCTAGTAACCTGGGAGTCGACACCAGACGATAGTGAAACTCTCGGGCAAGAAAATCGGAAGCACGATTCGCCAGACTACACTCCAGCACTAACTTAGATAACCCATGCAGGATTGTCCATTTGCGATGATGGGAGGTACAGGTGTGACTCATTCATCAACCGCGTTGGACGGTAGGCAGACCAGTGGTCGCTAATAATAGCTTTCAGACTCACAGTTCCGGGCCCTCACCAGCCTCACCAGTCGCACAAGAGACGGGAGACCGTCGGAACTGCAACGAGGATGCACAAAATGGTACCAATGGAATAGTTGGCGAAGCCCCGAGAGTGTGTGTGTGAGGGGACGATCTTGAGGACGATAATATCCAATACATATATTAAGCTGCACAGGGACATGGGTATATACCATAACCAAAGTCGCTATAGGTTACGAATCGAAGAATTTAGAACGCAAGGTTAGCGAAGCCGATCCGTTTATTACCGACGTCGAATTCTGTATATACGTTTTGTAGGAAGACGTCACCGAGAATCCAGAAGGCTATCGCTGATGAGACACAGAAGTTATATGAAACAAAGTGCTCACGAGACTGATCGTTTGCCGCAATACCGCCCAGGCAGTCGGTTGAGTTTTCAGACATGACACCCATATTAAATATTTGAGGACCAAGCGCGAACTTAGCGCCACCAAACTGGACCGAGATTGTGGTGTTGAACGAGCAAGGAACTGGAAAAAAGCGGATCAATCTGTCTTTCTGTAAACCAGAGAGAGCTGTCTTTTTCCGTACTGGTGTAGTATCCCGGACCGATGTTAGCCGGAGCAGAGCCAGGGATGTGATCGTAAAGAGCCTTCACAGTTTTGCTGTCACCGATGATTAGGGAAGTGCCAGTGTCAATGACCGAGTCCGTGACACCGGCAATTTTCTGCCCATTGACATATAAAGCATCGATATTGGTCTGCCAGTATCCCTAAAACGTGTTGTTATTGACATCAAATCGAGGGGCTATTGTATACAACCATACTTCATTGGTGAGTTGTACATAAGTGAAGTCGCCTTTGTAAAGCTTGTTGTTAGTTCCGCCAAGGTACAGTTCTGAGTATGTGTGGGTGAGGCAGACCCCGAAAGAGTTGGTAGTAAAAGAGCCCTGTGCGATTAGGGTCTGGAAGACAGGAATAGCACCGAAATTCGAGACACTCGGGAATGCCAAACCGAGAAGACCGTCTGGATGGAAATGTCGGCGCGTGAAGCCGTCCGAGTAACTTGTGGCCGCGCCGAGTGTCTGTTCCTTAGCCTAGGGGACATTAGCGACCCAAAAACGTGGATGAAGTGCACAAGTTGACCATATAACCAGCAATGGTGACATTGTCTCTGTATAGCATACCGATGACCATCGAATTGTCACCGTATCCCAAAAGAAACGGAGTCCCGAGATCTTGTGCTGTGGTGCTTCCCGAGGTATTATACAGAGTGTGCCAATAGCAAGATCCATCGCAGGTAGTGCTGGGAAGAATAAAGTCGCTGCTCCCCGTGTCGAAGGTCCACTGTGAAATGTCCAGTCGCTCCAAATAGTACAACATAAGGAATGATTACCCACCTGTGAATGACTGGGGAGGAGTGCCGACTGAGATAGTGCCGTACCACAATAGGGAGTACCACGGCTGCAGTCGCTCGATTCCCATCCTATGATCATCACGCCTCACTTTGGAAGCAGAGGGGTGGCTGGTTCCAGTGTTCTTCTGGTAGGCCTGTAAGCCTTGCTGAAACTTCCTAGACACACACCGATTATTCGAAGTGATTCACTGTATGAAAATGGTAGAGAATACGAACGCAATGCTGTGACGGACTCCATTTTGAAGCGTCGCAACATCAACAACACCGTCGGTATCGTATACTTGTGAGCGCTTTGAAATAGGTATAGCGACTCCAGAACGCGTTGTAGACCTTGCCACAACGAAGGAGGAGAGGGCGGCAGTGATGAGGGTGACCGAGATGTACATCCCGTGTGTGGGGGACCTGGTTATGAGCCCCGGTTCAGAGTGGCCGAGGTGGATAAGCTATGACGACGTCCATTTATGGGAATGCTCAGGGCCAAGGTCATGGTCAAGCCGCGGTCGCAGGTTCAGCTGCGGAGTTTACGTGGGGGTACCCACCGCGAGCTGTTGCCAGGATATAATTACATGTTGACAAGTTGCTCGCGTTGGTGTGGGCTCCCCTCCGCGGCGTTCTCGCCATGATCAGAGGGATTAAATGGTGGTAGTGCGGTGACGTACGATACGTGGTATGTCTAGAGCGCCGATCCGCTCGGCGTGCAGCCTTCAAGTTGTTCGTGCGTGCGCTTCCGAGTCGCCACGGCGGATTCGCGGCGGGTGTTGCGGTAAAGCGGCCCCTTCTAACCGGCGTGTGGGAAGTTCTGCGATTCGCTTGTGCCACCACTGACTGACAACGCCAGACTCGCAACGTCAATACCCTCTGTCTCTTGTGGCTTGGGTTCAATTCACTCCGTGATTCTTTCAGCTCTCAGAGAACATCGTTGTGACTTTGTGTGGTCAGTGACAACCCGAGGAGATGCCGGCATATAGCCCTTTGTCCACATTTGGGCCTTTCCTGAATGTCCTTGGCATCAGTTACGGGACCCAACGCAGGAGCCGGATATTAAAGTTTGCAGTCACTTATCCGACTAGACACCACCTCTAAATGTCCTTGACTAGGGAGGGAAGCTTTCCGAGCGGGTTGCGGATCGCATTTTACTACCCAAACAGGACAGACCTGGTACAGCCTGAGCATTCTTCTATTTCCGGGATGTTACGCCCCATGACGGTGTAGATAGTTCATGTCTTGCTGGAGTACAGGGCATTCGGGGGATCGCAGTCGAACAATATACGAGCGTCTTCTTCCGCCACTTGCTAAACAGCCTGACTGTGATATATGTCACACTCCCATCAATTACTCGCCCTTTCTGATCTAGTAGTACAGCGCGTCTGTCAATGAACTTGGTGGCCGCGAGTGGGGGGTTATGTAATAAATGCACGGATGCCTATGGGTTTGCAAGAGTTTTCACCTCGCCACGACGCGTGGTCTGACTTCATCACGTGATATCACGTGATATAAACGCATCCATCCGTACCATTCCGAGTCCTTGATCCGAGCTGAATCTTGAGTCCAGGCCGCCTGGATCTGGCATCGGGTTATCGGGTTATTAGTAGAGACGTGTCTGACATGCTAACAGTTCTGCGCCCTCTCCATCATCGCTGCTTCGATTGGCATCGGCGTTCCCATCGCCACCTTTCTTCCTTGATTTCGACACCAGCAGCCACTGCAACCCCCGAAGGACTTCGGGTCTCTCTTCTCAGTGCTACATTTTCCTACCGCTGGCTACGTGACGCGTGCACCTGCCCATCCTGTGTTCATCCCTCTACTCAACAGAAGCTCCACCGCTCATCCGACGTGCCTGCGTCCATCTCACCTGAGATCGTGGAGACGACCACCGATGGTGTCCATATTGCCTGGTCTGGCGCGGACCGACATCACTCGTTCTTCCCGCTGTCATTCCTGGCAGCCCATGTGAGCCCCCCTGCACTGCACGCGTTCCATCAAGATGTCCCGGTGACGCTGTGGCCGACAGCCTCTGCGCTATTGGCTTTCTCCGAAAACGACCTCGATATACCGTACAGTGACCTCGGAACGCCGCGCGCGCTCCTGCGCGCCATCACACAGTTGCAGCGCACGGGACTGCTCTTCGTCCGCGGTGTCCCTCACGCCGAGACGAGCGACGCGGGGTGCGAGCTGCGGCGGCTCGTCGCGCGCTTTGCCGAGCTGCGTGAGACATTCTACGGCGGGGTGTGGGATGTAAGGGACGTCGTCGGTAGCCGCAACATCGCGTACACTAGCCTCTTCCTGGGGCTTCACATGGACCTGCAGTGCGTGTGCTCTCCACGCCCAGTCCTCGTCCCTGTGCCCCTGATCGGCGAGCGCTGCGCGCACACGCACACGCAGGTACTTCGAGGCACCTCCTCGCTTCCAGGTTCTGCACTGCCTGCGAAACCGTGTGCATGGCGGCGCCTCGCTCTTCGTCGACGCCTTCGCAGCGGCCTCCGCCCTTCGCGCGGCATACCCCGCCGACTTCGCGCGTCTCGTGGAAACCCCGGTGCAGTTCCAGTACATCAACGACTCACGACATTTGCACCACGCGCATCCGACCATCACGCTGGGCCCTGCCTCCGCCTCCTCCCCTGATGGAGAGCCGCACATCACCGCGGTGAGCTATAGCCCTCCATTTCAGGCGCCACTCTCGCGCGATACGCCATCGAATTTCTACGACGCGCTCAGGCGTTTTGCGGCACTCGTCGAGGCGCCCGCGGCGGTGTACACTCGCCAGTTGAGCGAAGGCGACGCGGTTTTGTTTGACAATAGGCGCGTGTTGCACGGGCGCACGGCATTCGAGGACAGACCTGGGCCAGAGAACGTGGGAAAGGAGCCGAATCGGTGGCTCAAGGGAGGCTATTTCGAAGGCGATCAGATGGCGAGCCGCGGGAGGGTGTTAAGGGTCAGGGCGACGCGAGGTGAGATCTGATATCTGTTGTAAGTAGCATTTGCTCCATGTAACTTCACTTGAAGTAGTATTGCTAGCAGAGATATGGTCTCGTCGAGAGTCTTTAGGACGCGCCAGGCTCCGGCCAACGCGTCGGCGCCAAGCGTCTCGAAGTGTATTTACTATAGTACAAGTTGTACGACACAGAACCGGACTGCCCATTCTCCTTGCAATCCTTACAATGAATCCTTAAGGCTCACCCTTTATCCCCCTAGATACGTGGCATTTTCGTCACAGAAGGGACGACATCACATACTACTACACACACACTCGGAAGCTAGGCCACTAAAGCTTAGGAACGGGACAGCAGTTTTCACAGCAATGCAGTTACACGGATGTCTACTAATTCACTCCTACACACACAACTTGATTTCATCTTGCGTAACAAGTTATCCCCACAGGTGCAACTTCTCGTCTGGTACCGCATCGACGTACCTTCCGCCTTTGACCGCGTGAGACGAGAGTACGCGGTCGATTTCACCGAGATCTTCGCTAGAGAGTTCCACATCCCCCCCTGCGATGTTCTCTAACGTGCGCTTCGCATTTCTATCGCGTGTATGAGTAGAGTAAAGGTCTCTGCGGAATAATTGACGCACGAAGAGCCAGGAAGAGGAATAACATGTGGTCCTCGAGCGGAGACCCATGCAATGCTCAGCTGAGCTGACGTTATCCCCTTGCGCTTCGCGATCCCCGTGAGCGCATCGACAATCGCAACGTTGTGCCTAATATTCTGAATGCGCGACAGTATCAGCATACCAAGTCCCGCAATGAGATACCCTCAGTGACATACCTCCTCTTGAAAACGAGAGAGGTTCCGACGGAAATCGCCCTCTGTACAATATTCATGCTCGTTAGCAAGATAATTTGCATAAGATCATAGGTACATTACCCTCAAAGTCTTCAGGCTTTTTGATCTGCCCAGTAAGGAAGCCACGTCCGAGAGGCCTGTTGGCATCAGTGAGAATAAAGAACTGCGGGAGCTATCACGCGCGAGAGACTCACGAATACGCGACCACGGAGATACCGAGTTCAGCGCAAGTCGCGATGACTGTCAGTCCACATTAACGATGTCCCATTGAGCGGTAACCTCCGGTGCCGCTTAAAAGTGACTTACCGTCTTTTGTCTCTTGCGTATACGACCACGGACTAACCTCGATTTCTACCGCAGCCACCTCTGGCGCAGCCTTGTGGGCCTTGCGCACCGTAGCAGCACCGACCTCCGATAGCCCAATATACTTGAACTTTCCCTCTTGGACAAGTCCCTGGAGCACTTTGAGGGTGTCCTCGAGAGGGTACGTAGGGTCGTAGCGAGCGCACTCGAAGAGATCGAGCGACTTGGTACCACGGAGCTTCTCGAGGATGTAATCGACGCTGCGGCGGAGGTTTTCCGGGGAGCCGTCTGGCTGGAGGGAGTGGAGCTTGTTGCCGCCTTTGACAGAGAGGAAGACCTTATCCGCGTATGACGGGTATTTCTCGAAAAAACGGGCAACAAGCTCAAGGTTGGCTGTCGTCTCTCCTTGACCGTAAAACTCCCCTGCGTAACGATAATCACGTGAGAAATTTTGGGGGAATGATAAGGTGAGAAGATGTGCTATGGCGCACCGCTGTTTAGAATCATCTTTGCGCCCGGAGGCAGTGCATCGATGCCCGCCTTGATGGACGCAAAGCAGTCCTCGTCGGGAACGGGTGTTGGCTTCCACCTGGCAACAGCTTCAGTTTTCCTCCAACACGACGTGAAACCACGACGAACGTCATCATCATCAGACCGTGCTAGAGAAAAGAACCTGTTTAAGACGAGAAGGGAAGGCACAAAGGGGTGATCGATGGACTCACTGCAGTTTTTCCAATAACGACATCTGACGCTGCACCGCCCAACTTCGTCGTCTTGCTCACCATTATTGTTATCGAGTTGAGAATGAATGTAGGAGATGAGTTTTAAGGGAGTGAAGGGAGTGTTCTTACTCGCCTCAACTTAAAGGGCTCAAAAGGTAAGGTACAGGTAGTGCGCACATCACTCAGCAGCTATGACGCAAGAGGTCGAACTAAGTAAATCCCGTCATTACCATTACGAGAAGTAACCACGAATCTTATATGTTCGTTGAACCCAGCATGCGGTACTCACGACTTCACGCTTCTCGATGGCACTGTTTACTTGAACACCCGCCCAAGTCATAGATCAATGATTACTGTTGGCCGAATTCGCCACATTGGTCAATGCCAAGATGCGACACGGACCCACTCTCAGCTCCGGTATGCCGTTGATAGATCCACCTACACAGACATCCATTCAAGTTGCGAACATCTGCTCCGACCCACCTCCCTTATGTATTATGTAGCGGTATGTACCCACCCCCAGTCCGGGTCTTCCAAGTATCACAATAAGATCACCATAGGTCGTAGTCATGGACCAGAAACAGGGAAGGGAAATTCGAAATATGAAAGAGCGAAGCGCCAAATCAAAGAACTCGCGGTGTCTAATCCTATTGTGTGAAAACCCCCTGACCCTTGCTTTTGGCTGCGCCGTAGACGAAAAAGCGCCACAGCTTCACGCCAAGTCTAGGTTAAAGAGCATTGGACCGAGAAACGGCCTGCTTTCTGTCATGCAGTGTCCTTTTTCAACCAGCCAAGCCGTCTTTCAAAAGGGCAGTAAAAAACCAACGTCACTGTCTGACATACCGAACCATCCACTCGCAACCCTTTGCTCATGCACCATAGTGCACGAAGTTCACCCATCGTTCCAGGGTCACCCCCTCCCCACATCCCTGGAAGAGACATATCTGGCTGAGCAACAGACGTAGCGAAGGCCGGCTCGAGCTCTGTCACCTCTGTGGGTTGGGCCTGCGAAACTCGATAAGTGCTGATAGTGTTGGCGTATATGAAGAGATGTATAGGTCCGAGAAGTACTGTCCAGTCGTTGTTATTGCTCCCATCGCATAGAGAGGGAAGGAACAAAAGGCGGATGTTGGGCACCACCAAATTCCAAGATTGCTCTGGTATGTTCAACTCTCGGAGTTTCTCGATGACTGGTCGGCCAACGAGCTCGTAAAGGCCAGCGAGGACTGACGCAAGAGTAAGCTCGTACATCGCTGAATCATTCAAGTATGTACGTTTATAGAAGTCTCTTGGGGTGGCAGTCGCAGGAGGGCAGTCATGCAAGACGATGAGAATATCTGAGCGCAATTTACAATGGTTTATGATAGCACTGAGGAGGCGCGGAAGAAAGGGAATCGGAGAAGCCTCGGGTAGAAACTAGAGCGCTCGATGCGCTCAACGCCCAACCTCACAGAAAACCAGAGGTCACGGTGTTGCAACAGAATGAAAGCGGGGTGGTTCCGAACATGAGGCGCTGGCTGAGGGCAGTTGCTGGAAAGCGTAAGGGGGGTGCACATGCGAAGGCGCGCCTGGGAGCCAGATCTGATACTACGGTAACCTAAGCTAACCCATACTGACGTCAACCTGAAGCCAAACTTGGAAATTTGGATTGAAACCGGCGAGAAACGCAAGAGCGACTCGGAGAACTGTCACACGTAAAACGCCTACTTCGACCCAGAATCGATTGTCCAGTAGGTAACTAGAAAGTGCGCTTCACACACCTGTCATCGCTTCCAACCATGGGTCCATCTCTCGTCCTCTTGCTCGTCCTACGAGTCAAGCCGCAATTTGACTGCGCTCCGAGTCATATACCGTTTGGACCACGAAGCTACTGTACGTGCGGGTCGCCATGTCGAACTTGAACTTCGAGAACAATATTTGTTTCCAAATATAAATTCTGTCAGGTTCGGGCTGGAAACCAAGTAGTTGAGACTTGTCGGTGAGGGACGTGCAAAGACTCTGGGGACGATGGTTACTTAGAACTAGCCGTGGGTCTGAGTCGTACAATGAAATATTGAATAATCTCTCATGCCACATCGTGACTTCTTCTGTTACATGTTCTGAATAAACGGTTATAATTGAAGGTATGGGGCGTGTGAGAACTGTCAAAGGGACGTGTCAGCTGTGAAGCATGTGTCGGAGTGATCGTTCCGGGTATGGCCGGTCGGGTCTGGGTCCGTTTTCTCGGCCTCGATATTGTACATGTACAGTATGTGCAGTGTGTTCTTTTCCTAGCTGTACAGTCATATAGGGCTCGCAGTATACTGCCACAAATGGCCGCCTTCAAGCCGATCTCTGTAAATTCGTGAGTCAATCTGTGCCAGTGGCCAATGTACGCGAATAGCACGGCTTGGGGATTTACTGTAGGGTGAGCGCCGACCTATGTAGATGTTTGATTGAGTCGATGCCAATATTAGGATCACTCAAGGACGACGTCATAACTAGATATCGCGGGCACACGAGATCGACTCGGACTTGACTTGTCCACTGCACCCGCACTTGAAGTTCGCACGAAGAAGCTGCCTATGTCCTTACTTGGAGCTTGTTTCTCCACCTCGGATCCCAGGCAAAACCTTGTTCGACACCCTGCCATCTCTAACGCAGGCACCGTTACGGGGAGGTACGGACATACTCCCTCGCATTCGTGTTGTGCACATGTACCGGCCCTGTTTCTTCTCGCGACACCTTCGGTGGTCCAGGCCTCCTCACATACTGACCTATAAAACCTTCTCAGTTCGCACGTTAATTCTGCCTTCCCTTTGGCACCTCCCTATTGACCATGGCGCCTTCCGCGGAATGGGACTCATCAAAAGAAAAGACGGACGTCGCTGTCATCGAGAGGATTGACGACAAGAACCGTGACCGCCCCGTTAGGGCCAGACTCAGACTCAGAACGTCTTTCCGTCCTCGATTTCGGCGGGGACTCCCAGCTCCCACCACCACCCACGCTCACACCTGAGCAGGAGAGGGCGCTCTACAGAAAGATCGATCTCCGCTTAATGCCCATCCTTGCATCCATGTACCTCCTTAGTTTCCTGGACCGAGGTATGGGCCCTGCTATGTGCGCTCCACCGATCGTCTAACGCCCCCCGCGCTTTACAGGAAATATTGGAAACGCCAAGCTTCAAGGCCTTGTGGCACAGTTAGATCTTACTGGGAACAAATACAATATCGCCCTGGTGGGTCGCGTGACTCGTGTCTGTTTGATGGCGCTTATAAGTATCTCCTAATCTGGACGCATGACACTAGACCATGTATTTTATCGTGAGTCGCGTTATCAAAGTCCATGAGTGCGATTGCTCACAAAACCGTCGCAGTCATACAACCTGTTTGAATGCCCTGCAAAGTTAGCCTGAAACTCTCTTTCTTTCTTTAATTTCGTCTGTCCTGATCAACACACATAGTTTGGTCTTGAAGCGCTTGCGCCCGTCTCGTTTCCTGCCTTTCATCACGGTCCTCTGGGGAACCATTGTAACACTTATGGGTCTTGTCAAAACGTACGCGGTCTGTCCTCTCCTGAAATGCATTTCTTATGCCAATCATGCGGCAGGTACCCTCAGCTCGTTGGCGTACGCATCTGCCTCGGATTCGCTGAGGCCGGTCTTTTCCCCGGAGTGGTATACTTGTACGTTTTTCAAAAAGGGGGGCATACATAGAGTGAATCTTATGTGCTCCGCAGCCTGTCGATGTGGTACCCGCGCTCTATGTATCAGTTCCGCGTCGGCCTCTTTTTCGGCGCTGCTTCGATGGCAGGCGCCTTCTCTGGCCTACTTGCCTATGCCATCTCATTTATGGGCGGAACCGATGGTCTCCTTGGCTGGTCATGGATCTTCGTAAGTCTGTTACTATGCGGTCGAATGATGAACATAACGAGTCGCTTGCACACAGATTCTCGAGGGCATCGCGACAGTAGTCGTCGGCATGATTGCTTTCTTCGTCATGGTCGACTTCCCAAATACTGCGAAGTTTCTCACGCCGGAAGAGAGGGCCTACGTTATCTGGAAGAAGAGTGCGTACAAACACTACGTAGCGGATGTGCTCATAATAACCGGGATCCGTGACAGAATACGACAATTCGTCCGTCGGAGAGGAGGAGCACTTTAGCGTGCGCCACATATCGGCTGCGTTCACGGATTGGCAGGTCTGGTTGCATATTCTCGTGTACATGTCCATCGTCGGACCGCGTGCGTCATCCTTGGGAAATCTCATCGTCGGGGCGTGTGGGCTGACGCGTGTGCCTCGACAGTCTACGGAATCTCTCTCTTCTTGCCGTGCGTGCTTCTGCTTCTTGCGTGCCTGACAGGCGTTCGCAGGCCCTGATCGACGCTTCCTGAAATCTGCAGTTCCATCATCCATACGTTCGGCTTTTCTACAGCCGTCTCTCAGCTGCTCACTGTCCCTCCGTACATCGTCGCTAGTACGTTCTCCCTCTGCGCCATGCACAGGTGATACATCTGATGCTGCCATCCTCGCCAGCCGTGATCGTCTATGTCTTCGCGTTGTGGTCCGACCGCATCCAGCGCCGCTCGCCCTTCATCCTCGCGGGGCTCTGCATGCTCCTCATCGGATTCTCGATCAACATCTCGAACGCCTCCCCGGGTGTCAAGTACTTCGGTACATTCTTCTGCGTCGCCGGGTCGTACGCCGCGTTCCCCGGCGTCGTCAGCTGGTGAGGCCATTCGTTCTGGACGAATTCCCACGTCCCGATATAGAGGCTGACGGACACCAACACAGGCTCGGGAACAACCTCGCGGGGCAGTACAAGCGCGGCGTGGGCATGGCGCTCCATATCGGCATCGGCAACTTTTCGGGCGCGATCGCATCGAACGTGTTCCGCACGCAGGACGGACCGCGCTACATACTCGGTCGTGCGTACCCCCCCTCCCCCCCCCCCGTCTTTTTCTGTCGCTCGCTCGTCGGTTCGCTCATTTTGTGCCGTACAGATGGTATCATGCTCATGTTCGTCGGCATCGGATTCGTGACCATCCCAATCATACTGCTCACGTACCGCCGCATCAACCGCGAACGCGAAGAAGCGGCCGCGCGGCCGGACGCGGTAAAGCTCTCCGTGAAGCAGCTGCGCGAGCTCGGAGACCGCGCGCCGGACTTCAAGTACATGTATTGAGTCCGTGAAGTTCTCCTGTATCATATGTATACGGCCCCGGTTGTACATTTCTTCAGTCTTACACCCCCTATTGTATAAAAGATACTGTGATAGAAGCTATAGTGTTCCCGTGCGCCAGGACGGCGCAATACTGGCTCGAGATCCTGGGCTTACCTTTCGGCCATCATTATGCATCGCCGTGGTGCAGTTGGGAAATTCACAAACGAAGGGATACCGTAAGCCCAGGGCCTTCGTGAAGTACCGCAAAACAGAAGGGCGTATTGCCATACCTTTATATCAACATCTACAGACCCTGGTATACTATGACATTAAATTTTTACCGCGCCAGTGCTCTGGCCACCTCACAGGACTCGCACCCCTCCAAGCAGGGGAATCAGTAACATACACTACACCCGGGTATTATGAAGGCGCGCATCATCCCGGAGAGGATAACTCCTGCGCAGGTGGCGCTATAGTACGGAAGTGGATGGACTGCGAGTCCAAGTCCGGGTCCCACTGACAATGGCGCGGTCATAGTGATGGTAATTAGCAGCACGCACAGCGCAAACAAAGCGAGTACGCACCAGTATCTCCGCCATCCACTCGTCGTCGAGCAACACGCGACCCCTGACATTCTCCTTCCTGAGCGACACGAACGGCAGTTCGCACCTAACGTCCTCCTCAAAGCACTCCTGGGCGGACAGCACCGTGACCGCCGGCGCGGGGCGCCGCGCGCGCACGCGGTGCGGATTGAAGTCACGCAAGTCGAGCACGAAATGGTCGCGCAGGTGCGAGTACTTGACGAGCACGCACCGCGAGCCCGCGAGGCTGAGAGTGTCGTTCTGCGGGTCGAGCTCTAGCCAGTGCGTCGCGCGCGGGCCCCAATCTTCCCATGCTGTTGCGCTGACCCATGCCGGCGGCTCGGCCGCGAGTGCGAGGAGCGTGCGCCGTCGCGCGACGAAGATGATCCGCCTCCCATGATCCGTGCGGAAAAACACGTCAAAGGCAAGGATGTCGTCCTCGGGGTTGCTCCTAAATGGGAACGTTGCGAGGGAGGATCTTCCCGACGGTTCGTGGGTACCGGAAAGTGGAGAGGGCTGGGATAATCGGATGTCGGATATTTGTTGCCCCCTGATTAGGCTCGGGAGCTTGAGCAGAGAAACAGTCCGGAGGGAAGGCGCGGCGTCACCGCCTGCGACCGGCAAGACAAGCTTGCAAAGTTCGAGCTCGAAGGTGTCGCGCAGGGCAAACACGAGGGTGTCACGTGATAAGAATGTGACCACAGTACCGTAGGTACCAGGCTGTGCTCTTCGAAGCTATCAGCGCGAGTTTGTAAGAAAGCTCAGCACAGCGATATCAAGATGTGAGTAAACGTGCCTGTGTGATCCGGCCTATCTTCCACTCGACCAGAAATATGTAAACTCCGGGCACAGGGTCTCCGATTTTTTGCGCGTCAAGGATGACAACTATGTTGTCACCACAACATTCCATGCCCGTGCCTCGAACATTCCAAAGTTGGTCAAATTCCAGGGAGGGTTTTGCGGCGCTTGGGTGCCAATTGGAGGTAGAGAATTGATGGAATTGTGCCCAGGGGATTCCTCTTTGCCCGTGAGTGCTGTAAACTACGTCAGTACTCTCTCTGCTACTCCAATGTGACGGAAATGGTAGAGATACGTACTGGTATATTATCACCATAAGATCATTTTCAGGGGCATATGTGTAAGATTGGACATAAATGTCGCCGCCTAGGTTAGGGATATTGAATCGGGCGACGGACTTAGATCCGTTGAGTAGGCGCAGGACGTCAAGGTAACAGTACCCTCCGGCGAGCCTGATGTTGTTGAAGTGGGTACCGACAAGGACACCGCTTTGCACGATGCACTTCTTTGCATCCAAGCCAACTGCTGATAGCGAGTGGCGTTGGAACGGCTCGTTAGACACGCTAAGATCGAGCCAAGCTCTTTCCCAGGCGTCCAGCGCTTTTACCCGTTCTGGGATGGAAATATCCGAGACGAGAGGGTCGTGCAAGCCGTGAAGCATGGTGCGGATTAGATATTGCATGAGAGAGGACTCAGAGATCAATGCGGACAAGCGTCGGCACGAAAGCAAGCAAGAGGCGAGGTCCGCCAGGGCCAATTTGACCGCAATGGAGAGGATGACCTCATCTGGAAGGTCGAGAAGATAACAAATGGAGGTCATTTCATTGAGAGCGAAGTGGGTATGAGTTCCCTGTGATGGTAGTGGGGCAAAGAAGAGGGCGAGAGGTAGCGATGGGGAGGAATTTCCCCACAGTACACACTTGCTTACTCGGACCGGGGATTGCAAAAACGATTACTTAATCGGTCGGTCTATTCCGCCACCGCCCACTGGATCCGAGGAATTACAACACCGCATTCATCGCCCTTTCTCCTTTGTTATCGACCCACCATGTCTGACTCTGATGGCGATTTTTCAGACGAGCTCTTGGAGCTTGCGGGCGCAACAGAGAAAAAGCGCAAGCGCCGCGAAGGTTCATCGAAAAGCGAAGCAAAGCGGCGGAAAGCTGCAGGGTGAGCTGGAATAAGTCTATGGCATTCCTCTAGCCTTAAGACCTTCTCCAAATAGCGAAATGGATAGCACCTCGGATGCTGATGGGCCTGAGAGCGAAGAAGAAAATCCTTACCCGCTCGAGGGCAAATACATCGATGAATACGACCGCCAGCGGTACATAGCCACACTCTCGTCCTGCGTCCAGGGCACAGCTCAGAGCTTTATAGGCTTTTGGAAATGCCCGAAATAGAGCGAGAGGAGGTCCTTGCTCAGCGACTGGAGGAGCTCCAACGCATCACAGACAAGCGAAACCTTGACCAAATGCTGAAAGCTCAGAAAGCTGGTGATGGTGACAGTATCGTCAAGGCAGCAAAACGTGCGTTTACTATGTCAATTTCTTAAGTAATTTTAATGCCTTTCCAGGCCAGCACACCATTCGCGGCGCGACTAAGGAAAAGTCACGGAAACTTGACGAGTTGAAGGCGAAGCGAAAAGCGAAGGATGAGAGAAAGCGAGTACGTACCTCAGCCTCACGGTCCATCACTCTTCCTCAGCCCTATTCAAGACTCGAGGCTCCCCGAAGCGCGACCGGTCGTCATCTCCCATGGAGATGGAAACCTCTGACGATGAGGAAGATGGTCAAATTACCAAATTTGAGCAGGAGGAAGAAAAAGAACGTAAACTCTTTGGAATGGCACATCCTAACGACGAACCTATGACTCTGGAAGATCTGAACAAGGTACGGCTGACGCGAGATTCCCTCGCAAAACACTTTTTGGCCCCTTGGTTCGGGGACTACGTCAAAGGTACCACCTAATGCCCTGCTCTAATGCCCTGCTCGACCGGTTTTTTTCTGACCCTTCGCTCAGGAGCATATGTGCGTTACCTTGTGGGACCAGATAAATATCGCATCTATGAAATTCATCGTGCGTCGCTCTTTGCACCCTTGTGACCTTTCCTCAACTCCTTCTAGAAGTTCAAATACACAGTAAACACTATAAAATCAATGATAACATCACTTGTAATTTGGCTCTCGAACTCAAGTATGGGTCCTCGATAGATGTGTTCCCTATGGACAAGGTTTCAAATGTGGACTTTACTGAGGTCAGTCGAAATTAGAAGGGCGACCTCGAAGCTGCGCCGACATACACTACAGGCGGAGCTCGGTCGCTTTAAGCTCACATGGGAGGCCTCTCGCATCAAGTTACCAATGAAGCGTGAGTTGGAGAAGAAGACCAACCAAATGGCAAAACTCGTCAGCCAGCCGATGACCGAAGTGGGTCTCTTAGCCGTCATCCCCTCTTGTCCCCTGCTTAGCCACAAACCTTTCAGAGCGACATCGCGGCCATGCTTCGCGCGAAAAGCCAATTGCAAGGCGAGAGCGGCAAGCCACAGGCAGCCAACTGGGCAAAACTAGAACGTGCGCGGCTAACACAGCTGCGCACGCTCGCTGTGCGACGCAACGACAAAGCAGAAGTCACCGTCCTCGACGCGCAGCTTGCAGACCTGGCCGTCGAGAGCCCCCCCGCGCCGACCGACTCGACCGATGCCAGCGCACTGCTCGCGAAAGTGAACGAGCGCAATCGCAAGGCAAACCTCGAGGCAATCCGCCGCGCGGAGCTCCAGGAGGCGGAGCGGAAGCGACGCGAACGCCGACTCGGCACGCCCACCGCCCTTGACCCCAGCGCGCGGCTGCGCACAGTCCCGCGGTTGTTTGCGTCGAGGTATGTTCGGAGTCTCGACATGCCCCGCGGCTGAGAACTGACGAGCCTGTTTTGCTCTCGGACCAGGTCCACCACGCCAAACCCCGGCGGGTCGCCCGCGCCAGACGCGCACGCAACGCCCTCGACGAACTCTCCCCAGGCGAGTGCCGTACCGGCGCAGAGCCCGTCCAAGGCGGGTACGAATGGGAAGGGCGATTTCCACGCACGCGTTCTCGAAACTATCGAGATTGATTTAGGCGACTTTTGAAGTACAGTGCCTTCGCCTCGTATTTCGTTATGATTCGTTTCTGAGCGACTGCCTCTGTGCTCTAGCATCGTGCACTCCCACTCACACTCCCCACTCTCACCGCGTCTTAGTAAAAATTTTGTCTGGATGGAAAATTTCTTTGGTGGTGTAGATATTTCTCTTTACCGTATTTTAGTCGTTGGTTGGTCTCTGTCGCTCAGGCTCACTTGGAGCCCGGCCAATCAGTCACGTCGCGACTGGTGATTTGTAATCTAGGCCCCATCCTGTTATACCCCGTCCAAATGGCACGTCCCGTGGCGCTAACGTGAGCCTGAAAGTGGAGAGGTGCGCAAGTGGTTACTGCTTTGGTTTATCGAGACAAACTGAATCCGCGCACCACACAGGCTGGGTGGCAAGACGGAGGCTCCACTCGTAATGCGTCGTCGAGCTTACGCGGTATGTAATGATGGCACCCAGAACGACGCAGACACTGAAAAATACCAGTGGTGACCGTCTTTACTTTCATCTGCTATCACTGAAGCCATATCGAGCTAACCTTAATCTGCGTGCAGCTCGGGTGTACATCCATGTTTCGGTGACCTCCACCCGCATGATGAACCTACGTATGGGTGATCGAACCGGCCATATATACCCCCGCAAAACTCGCTGCGGTTGTGGTGCAGTGCTGTGACATCGATCGAAGCGTTCCAACGATAGAAAGCCTAAACCTATGGCGGCTCCGGTGTGGTTCTTCCCTGATCTGTTCCCGCTGCCTCCATTCGGTCCGCGTCGTCTGGCCTGATTCATCGTCACGTCATCGGAAGCTTTCGTTCCAAGGCCGGCTTTCTCTGCGTCGCAGGAAAGACACCTATATCTCAAGGTGTCTATCTATCTAGGGTATTAGTCTTTCGGAGCGTCATTCCAGTCATCAACGCTAGCGGGCAGCTTCGCTGCGGCCGCTCTAGTCCCAATTTGTATCTCTTCTCGCCATCTACCATCCGGTATCCTCGTTCCACTTGCTATCCATGACATTTCCATCCGACGGCTCTTTGTCTAGAGGTACTGTATGTAGCCCGACTCCACCCGGTTTTGTTTTCGTTAGTAGTCTTGAATAGAGGACTGATCACTAAGACTAAAAATCCGGGCCTGCGAGGTGCACGGTGCAAGTTTCAGGCTGACAGAAAGGAAGGAATGGAACTCCTCGGGTCCGAGTAAACCCTTGATTTAGCTTCTCGGAGATTAGTATAGTACTGTAGTTGGAAACACGGAAGTGATATGACGTCAGCACTTTTACTCACGATGAGCGGGCCGGTATATCCGGGAAGATTTAATGTCGACGTTCTTAATGTTGGTGTTCTCGTTCTCTTCTCAATGTCCTCAGATGCCCCCGCCTCAGTTCGCCTCCCACGCGTGACCGCCAATGGCATGCTCACAAGAAATGGGCCACCCGTATGGGCTATCGACGCCTCGGGCCCTTCAGTGCAAACTCCGCTCCCTGCAAAGTGCGCGCGACATTCCCGCGAAGGCGAGGTCTGCTGCCAGGAGCTAAAAGGGGACGACGAGCGCCAGCTCATCGACCCAGACGTCGTCCGTGACGTGTGCGTACCTTTCCTTTTTGTCCGGCGACGCAACAACTGCGGGGACGTCGCTTCCCATGCATCAGGAAATAGACGCTGAACCATCTATCGATCCTCGCAGCGTCATCGGTCTCTCAGACGGCCTCACGGTGCCCTTCGCGCTTACAGCGGGCCTGTCGTCCCTCGGCGAGTCCAAGCTCGTCGTCCTCGGTGGCATCGCCGAGCTCATCGCCGGCGCAATATCGATGGGCATCGGGGGGTTCCTCGCGTCGCAGGCGGAGCGCGACCACTATCGCTTCCTCCGCCGCACGACCAGGGCGCGGGTGCTCCGCTCGTGCGACGGCGAGATGGAGCGAGAGGTGCACGCTGTGCTTGGCCCGGTCGGCGTCGACGAGAAGGTGTCACGCCAGGTCGCGCATAACTTGCTCGAGGTCGAGTCTACCGCCGAGCACAGTAGCGGCCTGCCCGACGAGGAACATGGGCTGCGGTGGAGCCACTCCATTGGCGTCACCGAGTTCCTGCTCAAATTTGGCCAGGGCCTCGGTGCGCATTTTTTTTTTTTTTGAAAAATATAGTTGCGTGCTATGCAACTCACTTCCCTATACAGAGGAGGTCCCCACACGGCGCCTATATGTGTCCGCCTTCACGATCGGCATGGGCTATCTGCTGGGCGGCACGATTCCATTACTTCCCTATTTCTTCATCCCAAAGGCACACACCGCGCTCATGTACTCGTCCATCCTCACCGGAATCGTGCTGCTGATTTTCGGTGCCGTCAAGGCGAGAGCCACTGGCGCGGCGGGTAAAGGCGCTGGTGGGTACGTCTGGGGTGCAGTAAGTACTTTAGCCGTCGGCGGTGCAGCTGCGGCTGCGGCGTACGGCATAGTTGCCTTGTTAGAAGGGAGCGAGTGATATTATTTATATCCGTACGGTTTTTCTATTATGCACTTCGTCTTTTACGTCTACCCCCAGATTGATACGCGCTATTAGGGCAAGTATAGTATTCCATATGCAGAAAGGAGTCTGTGTAGTGCACCTATGCTGCATCCCCTCCGGAGATGTATAATTGACATGTAATCCCTTGGTATGATCATATCCGCATTGCTCAAAATTTTGGTCTTGTAAGATGCACGAGGTTTTAAAAAACTGAGGTGTTGCCTGAAGATGGTTGCACGACAGCCTAGTTCGGACTTTTGCAACATGCAATGGTCTCTTTGCCACTTCCCGCACCGACACAATCGTTCAGCTGGGATGTGATGACGACGAATGCTTGGAGAAGAGCAAGAATCCACCTACCGCTGATTGCATGTCCGCACAGGTTCCTTTCCCACTCGATTCGAGCAGGAAATTTTTTTCCCTTCTCCTGCCCAACGATCGCGGAGGCGGCGTGCGACGGACATGAGTTCACCGCCGCGCCAGCCGCAATGGCTTCATTTGCCTCTTCCTCGTCGTGCAATTCAACGAAGCCCCCAACTTCGCGAGCGCGCGTAATTCACCACGGTAACAGACCCTAAATTCGGATTCTGAGTCCGAGCACCACAGCAGAGGAGATGGCGAGGGTATACCAGCCGACCAGATATGATTATCTTTGAGCATGATCGGGCTCGCAGCTCGAGAGGTCGAACCAGATGTGGATCGATTCCACTGGCGATCATACCGTACTTCTCAACAAGTCAGAAGCCTAAGAGAAAGGTCGGCATTGAGAGGCAACGTCTAGGGTGCAGTGTAAATACCTTGAGTCGTCTTGCCGTGTGCCGCCGGCGATGACCCCACGGAAGCCATAACTCTGCCAAATCTTTCATGCGCATAGACCTGAGATGCATCCTGCTGAACTCTCGACAAAGGTGGGAAGTAGATCGTAACTCACGCAGTGGCGATCCCGCTGCACTGAGCAAGTAAATCCAGAGTTATGCGCTTGCCAAGGAGTAAATAGCGTGCAATGCCGCGCACAGTGGCAACGTGCTTTACGGGTTCAATCTCATGACCATTCGCTACGTGCCACTCGACTCTGCAGCGGCCATTAGGTTCCAGACATATATGAGCTCAGGGAGCGTATGTGCAGTCGAAGGGGCGGAATATTTCGTCCTGCCAGGACCGCACGCTTAGATCCTTTTCCCCAAGGGAGTGCCTCATAGAGCCCCAACGACAAATCCACCATAGTCGAAAGACGGTGTGCTTTCTGTCAGCTATCAAGATACCTGGGATTTCCAGGAGTGTGGGAGTAGATATCTGTGAATAGTTAGGCGTCTTTCAAGTCGAGTTTCAGACTGCGGGAAACTCGAAGAGGAAGAGATTATTCCATTATTAACTATCGATTATTGATCGATCCATCACTATTTCAGGCTGACACCAAGCGCAGGGCAAAGAGGAAACTGCGCAGAGACCGCGTCCGTAGACCCACCTAACAGTGGCTCGGCGGATCCCGTCTTCGGGGAATGGACGCTGTCCCGTTTGTCCCATTGACATTCCTCCTTCGTCCTGTTGCTCATGCTACCACTGCCCCGACTCTGCCACCATTTTGTCGATTTCGTACTAAAAGGTGTAAAGACTGAATTCTGAGCGGCTGTGCCCCCAAAGTTGGGTTTTTCTTGATGGCCAAGCCCATGCGTACTAGTACTCGAATCAGGAACAATCACACTGACATGCAGCCCTTGCGCCCGCAGGATGCGATAGCCTGCCTACTATCTGACACACTCCCGCCCGCTCTGCGACCTGAGGGGAGATCACTGTCAGCCCATCGTCAACGAATGGAAGGTCAGAAAAATGTAGCCCTGTCGACAAGTTGGGGATTATTCACAGGCATACTGTATGAAGACCTCGGTAGCTGTCGTAGTGCCTTATCTTGGCAAAGGGATCCGTGACGACCTTCCTTTTGCAGTAAGCTCACGCCGTAAGAAGTCTTGGAAAATACACAGATTGTCGTCCGTGTACAGTAATTCACTGGTTTATTCCATGTCAAAAGAGGTTTGTTACAGGTACCGGTGTATTGGCCGACAGGCATCGGTGATCTAACGGACCTGAGCCAGGGCTTGGGCCAGGGGGAATCTCTCGGGCCTTTTGCTATAAGACTTTCTTCTGTCACCCTAGCTTTGTCCCCCCCTACAGTCATGCAGTGGAGTGTGTCGTCAAGTCTCGCAGCAATCGCCTCTCTCTTTCTCTTCTTCGCCGGTGACCTCGTAGTTGCTCAGATCATTGCTCCGAGTTGCACGTTTGAGTCGTCCTGGGAATGGGTACGGCTCTACTACCTATTCCTTATGTGGGCTGATCTATGACCGACACCCAGTCATCCAACTCCCTTGGCCAAAATCCGTGTCTAGTCACAGCGCACTTGATGTCGACATGTTACAGTGGAGGTAATATGCTTTATTTGTGTACACCGCGTCGTGTCCTCACCGCCAGCAGGGTTTACCGTGGATCCCCTCCTGGTTGTGGGAGATTCTTATTTGCCTCCTACCCAAGAACAGGTCCAGAAAGGGGGCTCGTGCTGGTGCAGCACTGTGATACTCAGTCTCCTAAGTGCCTGCGGTGAATGCCAACAAGGGCTGTCGATACCGTGTGTCTCAGTTCCATTGGATCGCCTTTTGTTTAATCGTTCCATTCACGACTTAGATGGACCGAATTTTCGCAAAACTGCCCAGGAAGCATAAAACCATCCACGTGAGTCGTCCATCCCAGCAGGTTGGCTTATGCTTGTCCCTGAATAACGGATCTCGGCACGCAGATTTCCCTACACTGTACCTGCAGGAACACGTGTTCCACAGTGGGCTCTCCTTGACATCACGGTTCGCTCCCCGTTCGTGTATTCCCAAAACCTGGCTCAAAAATGTCTCCTTCCCTCAGCGTGCGAATATCTGGAATGCCACTACGGCGCGAATTGTCGGCGGTAGGCATTCAAACTACCTTCCTTTGCCATTCTTTTAATTTAGAATCCTTGTCTGGTCGACCTTCTCTCAGATACTCCCGAAATCCTTACAGGGGGAACGATCGCCCCGCATCCTCAGGGTAGCAAGTCGAACACGGGAGCCATCGCAGGCGGCGCCGCCGGTGGGGTCGTAGCCATAGCTGCTATTGCTGGCCTCGTGTTCATTTTCTGGCGAAGGCAACGGCGCGCAAATGTGCTGCCTGCCGCTCACGACGTATCCTCTCCGTTTCCACCATCGCCATTGACACCGGTTCGCCCCGCGTCGTCGTACATCCACACACAAGGGTCGCCGATAACGTTATATGTGCGTTTTCCACACCCCCTCGCTAGCGTCTTGTTCTCTGGGCGCTCATCTCTTGTTTTGGGGTGGTACTGGTTGCGGTGTGAGCAGGACCCGAGCAACCCGAGCACGTACCCACAAGTGCAAGAACACGTACACTCCACACCGAACGTGAACGTTCCCGTATCGTACGATGGGTACTCGAACGGAAGCAGTCCCAACAACATGCAGCCCTTGCACACACAGGGCTACCATGGCTTGCCTACTGTCTGACCGGCGTCTCCCACCCACCGTGGTCTGATAAAAGAGTATCACTGTCAGCCCTGGAAACTCTTTTTTTTTTTGGACTTTTTAGTTACTAGCAAAATTAATATCAGAAAAATGTGCTCTCTGGGTGCTTGTGCATGCTAGGGACCTTTCAGCCTCGCGAACTACTATACCGGGAAACTAAGATTCTGGTCCGCACATATCGGAATCACGAGGGTTTATCCTTATCGTGCATCCAGATGAAGCGCATCATAGACGCCAGCACTTTTGACGAAGGGCCCAGTGATAACTGGCCAAATGATGACATTCCTTTTTACGGTAAGTGTGGGGTCTTATTATCTTTCTTTTGATCCGTCTTATCATCATCGAGTCATCTCTTATGCCATCTGACCGGGAAAGCATATAGTAGACCTGGCACACCCACGGGTTGTCATCCTTGCATTTCATTCATTCCCGGGGTGTATGTCGCATCAAAGGAAGGAAGCGCAGCGAGCACTACCCGTCTCGTATCAAGGTGATAGTTGGTATTGAGGTCTTTGAGAGAGAGCGTGAAGGGACGGCAACACGGCAACATATATTGCGAATATTAAGCAACACGCTTGGGTACATACGCAACTTAACTTGCTTAGGAAACCTGCACCAATTGAACCAATTATGCAGGGGTAGCGAACCTGATCCGTGTATTTTCCACGTTGAATTCCTTGTATACGTTCTTTACTGAATCTCTAGGAAGACGTCCCTGAGAATCCAGAAACCTATCACTGATTCGACGCAGAAGCACGATGAAGAATAAAAAGTCGTCATTTGCTAAAATTCCGCCTACGCAAGCGTTTGGTTTTTCAGAGAAGGTGCCAAAATTCAAAATTAGAGGTTGAAGGGTGCTTGGAAGCCTGCCACTAACTTACCCGGAGTTGCTCGTGAGTGACACGTGACTGCGTGGCCTCATCCGGCCCGGGGAGTACGGTAGATGGGCCGAGGGGCGAGATTGATACGCCACACGGTGACGAGTCTACCTGATGCACTGGAGTACATGCCAAGCTCTTCTTTGCGCCGTGTGCCACTACGACACAACAGACACTCTTGGGCGAGTCCGGGTCGGATCCTTCATCGAGTCATCCGAGTCTCAGTTCATCTGCAACCGTTGATGCCATACCCACGACTTTCAACTCCATTATTCCAGCATTTCTCGGATCATTCGACTTAACGTGCCTGCTGTATCACACGTTGATAGGCACTGATGTATCGCCGTCAGGTCACTTGCACCCAGACTTTCGTCATCGTCACGCTCGGTTCGTTTCTCCCAGTCAAAGAGGCTTGAAAGAGGCACTGGTGGCGGTAATTGCAAATGGCCATAACTTACGAATTGACGCCAGTACTCTTGGCAAAGGGTCCAGTGACGACCAGCCATATGACAACCTTTCCTTTTTCAGTATTTGAATCAGTAAGTGTATTATTCTGTCGTCTTGCTAGTGTTGGGAGAGTACGCAGACTTGGCTCACATCATTGTCATCCTTGCACCTCATTTATTCCTTCATGGTCAGAAGAAGCGTTGATGTGCCAGTGTAAGAGCGGTCAACAGATATTGATGACCTTCCGTGCCCGAGCCTGGAATCCTAATACTCTAGGGTCTTTTTAGAAGGCCTTCTTCTGTCACTAGAACCACTTATCAATCTTAGCTTTGTCCCTACTTTCAGTCATGCAGTGGGGGGTGTCGTCAAGCCTCGTTGCCATCGTGTCTCTCTTTCTCCTCTTCGCCGGTGACCTCGTAGTTGCTCAGATCCGAATCGAAGCCCCGATTTGCACTGACACAGTGTTGTCGTGAGAATTGGTACGGCTCTACTACTTAATCTTTATGTCGAAATCGACACCCAGTTATTCAATTCCCTGAACACTAATATGTGTCTAGTCTCAGCACACTTGATGGCAACATGTTATAGTGGCGGTAATATACTCCACTTGTGTACACCGCATCGCCGTGTCCTCACTGCCGACAGCGTTTACTGTTGGCCCCCTCCCGGTTGTGGGAGATTCATATTTGTCGTCTACAAAAGAACAAGTCCAGGAGGCAAACTTGTGCTGGTGCGGCACCGTGACATTAAGCCCCATAAGTACCTGCGTTGAATGTCAAGAGGGTTGTCAAAATCGTGCGTCTAAGTTCCATTGGATGGCCTTTTGTTTAATCGCTCCCTTCACGACTTAGATGGACCCAATTTTCGCAAAATCGTACAGGAATAATAGCACCCTCCACGTGAGTCGACCATCGCAGTAGGTTGGCTTACTACGCTTGGCCCTAAGCGGTGGATCTCGACACACCTTGTACCTGCAGAAACACTGGCACGTGTAACACAGTGCCTCGACATCACGGTTTGTTCCCTGTTCGCGCCTTCCCAAAACTCGACTTAAAAGCTCCCCCTCCCCTCAGCGTGTGAATATCTGGAATGCCACCGCGGCACGAATTGTCGGCGGTAGGCAATCAAACCATCCCCCTTATGTTCTTTGAGGATTATTGTCTCATAGACCGTCTTGTAGATACTCATGAGGTCCTTCCAGGAGTACTCATCAGTACCTCATCTGGGAGTAGGCCGAACACCGGGGCTATTGCAGGAGGCGTCGCTGTGGCGTCATAGCGATGGCTGTCGTTGTCGGCCTTGTGTTCGTTCTCTGGCGAAGGCGACGTTGTGCGCAGGAGCCGTCGCCCACGTCCGCGATCGAGTACGCGCCGCCTCTACTATCAGCACCACAGATGATACGACCGCACGCCAGCGCCGCAGACGATGTTAAACGTGTGTTGTCCCCACAGTGTAGTTGTCCCCACAATGTACTGTCCTCTGGGTGCTCTTTTTTGTTGTTGTTGCGGTGCGAATAGGGCCCGAACAACATGACCACGTACCCCCAGCGGCAGGAAGGCGTACTGACCTCCACACCATATGTGAACATTCCTGTCGTGTCGTACGGCGGGTATCTGAATGTGAAAACCCCACCGACATGCAGCCTTTGCGCTTGCTAGTGCGGGGCTACTAAGGCCTGCCCAACGGTATGACCCTCTCCCATCCAGAGAATCCTCAGACACTGTCATGTCTTTTTTTGTTAAATTTATGACCACTAATGAAAAGAATATTATGAACCACTTGTGCGTTCTATACAGACACAAAGACTCAAATCGGTATTTCAATTACGGGCACACGAGGACTCCGGTGGCTGTCGTGGTTGTAGGGACTGCCTTGTCGGCCCCTTTTGGACTATAGTTCTGGGAATCTGAGATTCTAGTCTATACACACATGTTCGGACCCGCAGAGGCTTATCTTTATCACGTGGGCTCAAGTGAAACGCACCATAGACGCCAGTACACTTGGCAAAGGGTCCAGTGACGGCCAGCTATATGACGACCTTCCTTTTTCGCCAGGTGTGGAGTAATCTGGGAAAGTACGAAGACTTCGAACGCACACGATTGTCCCTTGCACCGCATTTATCCCCTGATGGTCAAGAGTGCCAATATACTATGGGCAACTGACAGACATCAATGCTCGGACCTGGAGCCCTGATCCTCTAGGGTCTTTTATAGAGCTTTCTTCTGCAATTGGAGTCACTTATTGACCCTAACTTTGTCCGACTTGCAGTCATGCAGTGGAAGGTGTCTTCAAGTCTCGCTGCGATCGCGTCTCTTTTTCTCCTCGCCAGTAACCTCGTAGTTGCTCAGATCGATGCCCCAATTTGCACTGACACAGCGTTGTCGTGGGGATGGGTACGACTTTACCAGCTATTCTTTATGCGGGCCGACTTTTGATAAAACACCTATGATAGTCATTCAATTCCCTCTTCCAAAATCCGTGTCTAATTACAGCGTATATGATGTCGACATGTTACGGTGGTGGTAATGTGTTTTACTTATGTACACTCGCTTGTGTCTTCACCGGCGGCAGCGTTTACCGTCGGTCCCCTTGGTGTGGGATTTACACACTATGCGGGTCCTAGCAGAGAAAATAACCTGGAAGCAAACTTGTGCTGGTGCAACACTGTGGCATACAATCTCATAAGTGCCTGCAGCGGATGCCAAGGAGGGCGGTCGTTATTGTATGTCTAGTTACAATTCCATTGCGCCACCTTTCGGCTACTAATTCCCCCTTTCACAATTCAGATGGACCGAATATTACCAAAATTGTACAAGCGTCCTGGAACCCACTATGTGAGTCGACCGTTGCGTAGCTGGCTTAGGTTTGGCCTTCACCCTGAGCGGTGCCGGATTTCCACACACAGATTCGCTAATCCTGTACCTGCTGGAACACGTGTACCACAGTGGGTTCTCCAGGACACCTCGGTTCGCTCTCCCGCTGCCCCTCCTCAAAAATCTAGCTTAACCGGTATCTCCTTTTCACAGAGTTCCGGCGTCTGGAGTTACAGCTCTGCGCGACTCGTCGGTGGTATGCAATTAAACCTTCCTTTACGGTTTTCGTCTGACCAACCCTCTTTCCTTAGATACTCCCGAGATCTTTCCAGGGGAACTAATTGACACACCGCCGGCGACCACCTCAACAATAAAGACTACCACCAGTGCCCCTGAGCCCACCGTTGTGCCTACACCCGCCTCGCCGTCGTTCACTTCTTCCGGGAGCGGGTTGTACATGGGAGCCTTTGCGGGCGGCGTCGTCTATGGTGTCACAGCAATAACTACCATATTTTTATCACTTTTTTCTTGACTCGTGCGACTGCTAGCTAAAAGTTGTGTGCGTATTCGTGTGTGCGTGTATCTGTGCATTTGTCGGTGTCCGTGTCTTGGAAAGTTGGACTATGTCTATTTTCTTGATAACAAGTGATACGGATTAAATAATCTTCGGGCTCTCTCTCGGGTTCTCTTACTTTGTCTCTTACTTTGTTCTTAACCCAGATGAGTGAATAAAATGCGCTACGTGATGCGGCCCACACTAATAAATCCGGCCTATAACCACTACCTATCCACATGACCTTTCACAACGATGGTCTTTTGACTCTCTTCGAAACATCTCACCGCCAGACAATCGAATGCGTCACAATGAACTTGGAGGTCTACTGGCATGCCCCTGAGTGCCATACATACATCGGGTATGGTGTGCATTGCATGATTATTTCAGTGTCAAATAGTAGTTGTTCCAAGAGTTGTTCGGTGGAGTGCCACTGACATAAATATAGAGTCAGTACCTTGGTCAGTACTCTGGGTCTTGAGCTCGAGCTCGAACACTTGAGCACGAGAGGGCTGCACATGGATGAAATTACTGTCGTCCGCCGGTTTCCCAGTCCTCTCACGACCGCTCGCACAACGAGGCATTCGTTGACTCGCGTGTCCTCCGTATCTTCTCTTTTGTCCTGGGCCGCTTGGCACATGCCTCCACCAATCCTATATTGCGAATACAAGGGAGTTCATTTCGCACCACTAGCACTCTTGTTGGTGCTACAGCGCAAGTTGAGTCTGCAATCTGGATCAAGGTCTGAATCCTTTCTTGGATCCTTCGTCGGGAAATTGTCGCAAGAATTGTCGGGTGACTCAGGTCATCTGTGTATGGCGTATCGCAGTCATTGATGCCATCATGTCTGAGTTTCGTGTACATTTTCCCACTCACACAGTCGTCTCTTATCCGAATCTTCTCGGGCCCGCCCAATGAACCAAGCAATGAAACACTTGATCTTGCCCTTGATGGGCCCAAGAAATGAACCTTGTATTGTGTCACACGGCAAATACTGTCTACAGAAAGCACCACCCTACCTCTTTCGGGAGAGCAGGTCGAACATAGGTGCCATCACAGGCAGCGTCACCGGCCCGGTGGTGTCATAACTATAGTTGCCACCTGCTCAACGCCAGCCTCGTGTGCGTTTTCTGACGAAGGCACGGCGTGCACAGGAGCCGGACGCCGCCTCCGTGGTCGATGATGCATCGCCTCCTCCATCAGCACCACAAATGGGTCAGGTTTACACCTTGCCGTCGCCCGACCACACGCGAGGGTCGCTGATGTTATCCGTACGTTTTCCATCTCACCTCTTGTTCCCTGTACGCTCATCCTTTGTTTGGAGGTGGTACTGGTTGTGGTCCAAACAGGACCTGAACAACTCGAGCACATACCCCCGGCGGCAAGAAGGACACCAGAGGCGAACTTCCCCCTCATGTTGTACGACGAGTATTTGAACGGGAACAATCCCATCAACGTGCAGCCCTTGTATCCGCGGGTCTACCATGGCCCGCTTATTGTCTGATCATCTCCCGTCCACTCTGCAATCGTGGAGAGGGGATTACTATGAACCCCCAGGCGCAATCAGCTTTTTTTTTTTTGACTTTGTGATTGTCAACGAATGTGATTGGAAGATCAGAAAACGTGCTCTTTGACATGCTATATGGGTGAGGATTTAAATTGGGGGTTCAATAACAACCACATGAAGATTTTGGTGGCTGTTGTAGTGATAGGGACAGCCTTTTCGGCCTCTCACCCTACTTGGACTGCAGTGCTCTCTTGGCAATAGGTACTGTGACAGCTTACAATTTGATGACTCGGACTTTCCTAAGTTTCCTTTTTACAGTGAACGCACGCTCTACCAAGACTCGGCAAACACACAGATTGTTGTCCTTGTACCGATCCATTCCCTCCAGCAATGTCAGATAAGCACTGGTTTGTTGCAAGTGCCAACAAAAATCGATGTCCGAACGGACCCAGGCCCGGATGCCATCCGGTGGCTGGCCCTCTCAGCTGGGTCTCTTATAAGACTTTCTTCAGGGCTTCTGTCACTACAACAATACCTAAGAGTACTCTATCAACTGTACCTTTGTCCCTCCTTGTAGTCATGCAGTGGACAATGTTGTCAAGGCCCGCTGCGATCGTTTCTCTCTTTCTTCTCTTCGTCGGTGACCTCGTAGTTTCTCAGATCGATGCCCCGATCTGCACTGACTTTGAGTCGTGGGAATGGGTACGGCTTTAACACCCAGTCTTTATGCGGGCCAATTTACGACCGACACCCAGTCATTCAATTCCCTTGGCCAAAATCCGTGTCTAGTCTCAGCGTACTTGATGGCGACATGTTACGGTGGTGGTAATATATTTAACTTGTGCATACCGCATTGTGTCCTCACCACCAGCAGCATTTACCGTGAATCCCCTCCTGGGTGTGGGAGATTGGTATTGGTCTCCCACCAAAGAAGAAGCCCATAAGGCAAACTTCTGCTGGTGCAACACCGTGATATTTAGTCTCGTGACTGCCTGCAGCGGATGCCAAGAAGGGTTGTCGAGATCGTACGTCTAAGTTTCGTTGCACTGCCTTTCGCCTAATTGCCCTCTTCACGATTCAGATGGACCGAATATTCGCGAAATTGTACAGGAACCTTGGAACCCTCCACGTGAGCCGACCACCGCAACAGGTTAGTACATGCCTGGCCCTGACTGGCGGATCTCCACACAGGTTTCCCAACCCCGTACCTGTTGGAACACGTGTACCGCAGTGGACTCTCCTCGATGTCACAGTTCGTTCAAGCTTCCCGTTCGCGCCTTCCCAAACCCGACTTAACCAGTTTCTCCTTCTCTCAGCGTACCAACCTTTGGGATGCCACCGCGGCGCGGAGTGTCGGTGGTAAGCAATTAAACTTGCTTCCTTTACGGCTCTCGTCTGACCGCCTGTCTCTCCTCAGACACTCCTGAGATCCTTCCAGGAGCACTTATCGGCACATCGGTCTCCTCGAGTGTTAGCCCTACCTCTAGTACTGTTTCTTCCTTACCGGCATCCGCCTCACCTGTGTCCACCACTTCTGGAAGCGGGCCGAATGCTGGTGCTATCGCAGGTGGCGTCGCTGGTGGCGTCATAGCCATGGCTGCCGTTGCCGGCCTCGTTTTCTCTGTCTGGCGAAAACGACGGCACGCGCAGGAGCCGTCTGCCGCGTTCGTGGTCAAGGATGCGCCACCATCGCCATCGTCATCGGAAATGGGTCAGGCCCCCCCCGCACCTTCGTACCGTCCCATTGTGGTTCCACAGACAAGCCAGGTTCACCCCGCGCCTTCGTACGAGCCTGTGCATATGGCGGCGGGGAGCCAGGTTCACACCGTGCCCTCATACGGCCATATGCCGGTGCCGCAAACGGTGCCAAACGTACGTTGTCCCTACAGTGTCTTTTTCTCTGTGTGCTCATCCCTTTTTGGTGGCGATGAACAGGACCTGAATAACACGACCACGTACCCCCAGCATCAAGGCACAACAGCCTCCACACCACCCGTGCACGTGTCGTACACTTGGTACTTGGGCGCGAACGATCCCGCCAACATGCAGCCATTGCGCCCGCAAGGCGACCATGGCCCACCTACAGCTTGATCCCCTCAGACACGATCGTATCCTTTTTTTTTTGACTTCGTGATTACCAACGAAATGGACATTAGGAGCTACGTGTGCGTGTTATATGGGCGAGGAGCCCCAAATTTGCAGTCGAATCGCGGGTACACGAAGGTTCTCAGTAGTTGTCGTAGTTGTAGGGACTACCTTGTCAGCCTCTTCCGGACTACTGTGCTGGGAAACTGAGATTCGAGTTGACATATATCAGACTCACGAAAGCTTATCCTTGTCATGTCTCTTTGCGAGTCGTTACTTCACTCCTACAAAGACAGGTTTCTTGCGGCGCCAGGAGAAGAAGTGAGGTGAGGTGATAATGGAGCGGGCATGGAGGGTCAACGACATCGAGAGGAGCCAGCTTCAGTGTATTTCAATAAGCGGTTCCGGGGGAATGTACATGCAGGGTAAATGCTTCTCAATCCCCACTAGACTAAATTATTAACTCCAATTTGGAGCTCATAAAACATAATAATGGAACTATGTCAAAAAGGAGCCCCTCCCATCCTTAAAAACCACACTATTCGTTCCATTTTTGATATCATAATGGTTATGTAACGAAACAAATAAGGGTAACTTTGAACACCCCTATTGTAGGTAATTAGGGGAATCTTGAAAAGGCTAGGGCAATATGTAAGGGAGACAGAGTAGAGAACGGGCGAAATCGCAAAGTGCTTCTTGGTCGATAATGAGGCCTTAATGAGGGCCTGTGTTGCAGAAGTGAGGTCACGATGGTGGGCACTCCAGGAGCGACCAGATGAGCATCGGCAGATATAACAATTCTCATCATCGATTCCATAGCAAAAGGGTGTTGGCGGGCAAGCAAAAGAAAATAATCCCGGTTACCGGTCAGAAAAGTGGGTGGCCACGTGCCGTTGCCCGCACAAAGACAACTTAAAAGACAACGCTCCAAGGCACCGTTCGTGCATCGCACTGCCTCAGACTGGCTACGCGAAACGCAACGCACCGTAGACGCCAATACTCTTGGCAAAGGGTCATATGATAACCTTCCTTTTTTCTGTATTTCGAGTTGAATCAGTAGGTGTTTCAGTGGGGTGCTATTCGGTCGTCTTATTGGAAAAGTACGAAGACTCGACTTACATGATTGTCATCCTTGCACCGCTTAGTTGTCAGAAGAAGCGTTCACGTACTGGTGTAAGGCCGACCAACAGATACCGACGACCGATGACTGGTTCAGTGATGGGCTGACACTTGGACTGACAGCTAGGCTGAGCTAGCCATGTGATGACCTTCCTTTTACAGTAAGCATGGGGTCGTCTGGGAAAGCACGAAGACTTGGCACACACACGATTGTCGTTCTTGCACATTCCCCAATGATCAAAAAATGCATTGGTTTGTTCCAAGTACAAGTATATGGGCGGCCAACAGACAGGGATGATTTAACGGGCCCATGCCTGGAGATCTGATATCCCTGGGACCTATATAAAGCCTGTGACCCATCTATCGATCCTACCTTCGTCCCTCTTCGCAGTCATGCAGTGGAAGGTGTCAAGCCTCGCTACGATCGTGTCTCTTTTTTCCCTCATCATTGGTGACTTTGTAGTTGCTCAGATCAGTGCTCCGAGCTGCACTGATGTACTGTCGTCGTGGCGATGGGTACGACTTTATCGCCTATTCTTTATTTGTGTTAGTTTATGATCGACACCCAGTCATTCAACTCTCTTGACCAGAACCCGTGTGGAGTCACAGCGTACATGATGTCGACATGCTACCATGGCGGTAATATGTGTTAAAATTATTGTATGTATTGCATCTGAGTCATGTCTTAACTGTCGCCAGGGTTTGCCATGAATCCACTCGGTCTGGGAGATATTGCATATGCGGGCCCTAGCAGAGAAGATGTCCGGGATGCGGGCCCGTGCTGGTGCAACACCGTGGCATTCAGTCTCATAAGTGCCTGCAGCGAATGCCAAGGAGGGCAGTCGTTATTGTACGTCTAGTTCCATTGCACCGCCTTTCGCCTAATTTCCCCTTTCACAATTCAGATGGTCCGAATATTACCTAAATTGTACAAGAATCCTGGAACCCTCCACGTAAGTCGACCATTGTGGCTTATATTTGGTCTTAGCCCTGAGCGGCGCTGGATTTCCACATGTAGATTCCCTAACCCCGTTCCTGCAGGAACACGTGTACCACAATGGGCTCTCTTGGATATCACGGTTCGTCCCTCCACTGGCGCCTTCCAAAAAACCCAACTTAACTGGTATCCTTCTCTACAGCTTGCGAACTTTTGGAGCGCCAGCACGGCGCAACTTGTTGGCGGCAAGCGATTAAGCCTTTTCTCCTTATGGTCCATGTCTGACCCACTGTCTTCCCTTAGATACCCCGGAGATCTTTCCAGGGGAACGGATTGACACCCCAGCCACATTTACTATAAGGACTACTTCTAGCTCCTCACCCACCTTCACTGTAAGGACAACCTCCAGCCCCGCGCCCACCTTTACTATAGGCCATACCTCCAGTACCTCCTTTCCCACAGTTCCGGAACCCACCTCACCCTCATTCACCTCTTCCGGGAGCGGGTTGAACAAGGGCGCCAGCGCCGGCGGCATCGTCCGTGGCGTTATAACTATAGCTGCCGTCCTTTTTCTTGGCTTTCTGTGATCGCTAGCTAAAGCTGTGTGTGTGTGCATGTATGTGTGCACGCGACTGTGTGTCTGTTTTCTTGTTAACAAGTGACGTGGATCGAATAATCAGCACGTTTGCATGTCGTTTGTTCGCGATCCTTGACTGTGACACTATTACGACACTATCTCTTTGCAAGGACCGCATCCTACAATACAAAGAAAGCGACATATCCTAAGGTTAGCTGGGTAGTAACCCAGCGGTGGTTACGCTGGTACGGCGCAAATAACACCACAGTCTTACACCTACTCTACCACTGCCCACGCTTTGCGCGTGTACAACAAGCGCCAGAGTTGGTGGTTATCACCCGTCGCACCCCTCCACGAGTTCTTCAAGGAGGCGTGGATTGCCCACATCCTTGGCCAGTTTGTGCAGCTGCGGAACGCGAAACTTGTTGATCGAAGCATGTGGCCAGTGTGTGGCCAGCGAGCCGATCACTCGGCGAGCGCCACAACACTGAGCCACAGTCTCGACCACAGCAGTGAGCTGTGGCCTCATCAGCATGTATCGAGGGCACAGACTGTGCCTGCACTCAACTGAGTGCCCAGAGGACTTTAGATATGATAGCTAGCTTATTAATAGTCGTCCTGTTGTGTATATAAGAGCAATAGTGTGCGCTCAATACATATAGTATTATTCGGAACACTTAGTAGGAGTAACATACATCGTCTCACAGGTAAGCTAAGTAGTACACTACATACCAGTTGCTCCCCATGCCTGTTTCTCAGGTTATGGGCCCTGGAGCCCTTGTCTGCGCCTTCAATGGCAGCGACAGCGCGCTCTTAATTGAGCTGCGCACTGTGTGCTCCTTGGCTTGCCCAGGTAATGCGCCTTGATGGCTGCAGTGGCCTATGCAGTGCGCCCACTCGGCTGCACAATGCCCATGTGTGCGCCCTAGTGGCAGCCACTACTCTAAGAGTCTCTTGAGCGTTCTGAATGCTTTCTGTGTGTGCCCAGTCGTCGCATGTATGCTGACACTTGGTTTGCCTCACAGAATTAACAATGTCAAACGCTCTCACTTCTCTGGTCCCAGTGCTCGACGGTACTAACTACCAAGAGTGGGCCAAGGCGATGCAAGCCTACCTTATGTCCATGGACTTGTGGGAGTACTCTAATGGCGAAGAGACTGAACCAGCACTCTCTGCCACTCCCACTGATGCTGAACGCGCTACACACAAGATTTGGAAGAGCTTCAATCAGAAGGCACTCGCCAATCTTGTCTTGCGCATCAATCCCACCATTAGGGAAGAAGTGGCCTCCTTGACCAAGGCGAACGATATCTGGACTCACCTCAAGACTCACTTTGATGTGATCCAGCCGACCACTGTGTTCAAGGACTTTAAAGAAGCCATATCTATTCGGATTGACGCCTCTAAGCACCCCTTGCCACAGGTTAACAAGCTGCAGGCTGCGGTGCACCGTCTCTCTACTAATGGTGTTAGCATCCCAGAGATTATCCAAGCGATGATCTTGCTCTCTGCACTCCCACCCAAGTGGGAGATGCTCGTCTCTATCCTGTGCACCAGCCACGACCTTGCCAATCTCAAGATCAAGCATGTGCGCGAGGCCATCATGGCACAGTGGGAGACTGACAGGAGCAAGGGTAAGCCACAGCAGACCGCGCAGAAACTCTCTGCAGTGAAGCGCAAGCGTGGCGACCCCAATTTCAGACAGCAGCGTGATGCTGGCTCTGGTGGTGGATCTGGGAGTGGCGGAAGCAACCCCCAGAGGTCCGGACAAGGCCAAGGCAACGCCAAAGGCAAGAATAAGCGTGGCAAGCGCGGTGGGAAGAAGTCCCAGTCGCAGCAAGGTCAGGAGACCAACGACCACTCGCATCTCGCCAGTAAGGCTGCCTTTCCTTCCCCTGCCACAGCTTCGGTTGCGCACCTCGCCCCAAGTGGCAAGACTGTGCGCACTGTCCCTGGACACACTAGGCACCCTCCTGCCACTGTAGGACCGTACGCCACACTCAATAAGGCGCGCAATGTTGTGTGCGACATTGGAGTGGCTGGCACCTCCAACACCCTCAAGACTCTCGAGCAGCGCATCACCGCACTCGACCCAGATGACTCTGACGATGATCAGCGCGTTTTCCAAGCGCAGCAGATCTTCCCCTGAGCCCTCTGACAATGAGGGTGGGCGGAAACGGCTTCCTCAGTCGCTCACCCACTCCCGACACTCAGCGCCAGTCCGCTGAAGATTGTGTCAGTCTTGGAAACGATGACTGGGACCTAGATGCCATGGTCTGCGATGCCGCTGGCCTGAATGAATTCAGGTCAGTCCCATCTCTCTTCCTGACGCCTCACACCACTCACGAACGCCTTATCTCACAACTAGCTATGAAGCTTAAGTACAGTACTGTACATGGTTGTGTAAGAATCGATAAATGAATGCGCACAAAGTGGCGCACATGGCGTGGACACTGCTGAGTGTGTTATTGCAAGAGGACGAGACAGGACAATACCAGTGCCAATGGCTCTTAGACTCTGGTGCATCATCGCACTTCACCAATTCAATGAAAGACTTCATAGATTATGAGGACATTCAGACACCTATTATTGTGAAGACGGCCCTCAAAGCCAATCCACATTAAGGGAAAAGGTGGCAGTTCTCATTAAGCACGAAGTTACACACAATGGGGCACACTAGGCAGTGTACTACACGCCTCTACCCAGTGTTCTACATTCCCGAAATCACAGGGAGACTCCTCTCTGTTGGAGAGTTCCTGCAGCAAGGCCTGCGCGTTTTATGGGGATGCACAGTCCATGGTATTGCGCAGAGGACACTCCACCCTGCCTCTTATACAGTGTGTGCCGACGTTCCCTGGCCACACTATCTACTGGCTAGAGTCTGGTAATTGTAGATGCGAGTGCGAATGCCACTGTGTACGCAGTGGACTACACACTTATGCACAAGCGCTTTGGCCATCCCTCCAAGGATGTGCTGCGCCACGCTAGAAGCCATACCAAAGGCTTCCCAAAGGACCTGGACTTCCCTGGAGAAGTACCAGTGTGCCCAGGATGTGCGCAAGGCAAGATGCCCTCGCAGGCACACTTGCCATCTGAGACGCGTGCATCTGCACCCTTTGAGAAGGTCCACTCTGACTTGAAGAGTTTCCCAGTGAACTCTTACCACAAGTACAAATACTTCGTGAGCTTTATTGATGACTTCACGTCGTATGCTTGGATAGTGTGTCTGCGCACCA